>JAGXCT010035594.1:15138-138244 GCA_022495035.1 Philopotamus ludificatus | reverse complement strand
AGGTTGCAAATATAAATAACGAAGGCCATAGATATAGACCATCAGGTAAAAATATTTGAATATTTTTTTGTATGAAACTCAGGTCCTATATTTTTTTACTAGAAAATAATATTATTATGTATTAGATTATCCGGAAAGAAATCCATGTTTTTTAATTGGTATACATTTTTCGATTCTATTCTTATTAAAACTAGAAGGTTTTTTTAAAAATATGAACCTAAATGATTTTTTCATAGCACTATTCTTGACAAATCGGTGGAGCTTCTTGCCTATGCGGACAACATGGACATTGTGGCCAGATCTTATGCGGCTCTCAAGAATGCATGTCAGGAAATAATGCGATCACGGGACTGAGGATCGATGAGACGCAGATAAAATCCATGCCTATATGCCAAGGTCGCGAAGAGTACAGCTTTGAGGCCATCCAGGAATTCACATATCTCGGCTCACTTATTACAAATAATAATGAAACCAATTTGGAAGTACGAAGAAGAACCATGCTGGCAAACCTATGCTATTTTTGACTTTAACAGCATCTTCGGTCGATATTCTGCTCAAGGAAGACTAAAGTCAAGTTCTACACAATTCTCATCAGGCTCGTCCTAACATACGGCTCTGAATGTTGGGCTCTGACAAAATAAGACGAGCGACAACTGGATATCCTGGAGAAGAGGATTCTGAGACGAATATTTAGAGCCGTATTCGAAAACGGGGAATGGCATATCCGAAGCAACGAGGAGCTGAACCGACTATACAAGGACAGACTCCAGTGGATTGGTCACGTTTCAAGGATGCGAGACAGTCAGGTACCGAAAACGCTTATGGTTAACAAGCCTTCTTGTCCTCGGAGGAAAGGATAAAAAAGGTTGAGGTGGATGGACTGCGTACAATGGAATGTTGTATTATTGAAACTTACCGAAAGATGGAGCGACGTATCGGCAGACCGGATAAAATAGAGAAGGGTGTTGGATTAGATCCAGGTCTCTGTAATAGGACTGTTGAGTATATGAAAACATGGATTTCTTTCCGGATTACCTGTTATTAGTAAAAGTGGGATACTATAGAGTAAACTCTGGGGGTACTACACCATCTCTGCTGGTCTGGTTCTGGGCCTTCTCCATCCATCTCTCAAGCCCCAACAGAACCATATCTGCCTCATCCCAGTCTGTTATTTTAACCTCCTAACGGTGCGGATTTTTCCAGGCCTGGAGTTCATAGTGGTATGGAGCAGCCTACTGCTGCCCATTCCGGCTAAATGTCCCCATACATTGCCGTAACCAATATTAGAATGCAAGTATCTATATCCAGGGCTAGCTTCGTTCGGACACAGTCCATAGATATGTCTCTAGACTTCCTCTCGAACCGATCAAGACAATGCATGCCCTGGCTTACCAGGGTCCATGATCCACACGCATAGGTTACCACAAGGTGAATGATAGTTCCGCGATAACTCCTTTAGATAGGGCATAATTCACTTGTTCTATATGGCCAGAGATTTCTGTTTTTTTTTTTCAAATTGTCATCGGTGATTGTCATGTTCAGGCCCCCCCTCAAATTGTTTTTACCTCGCCCTACATCTTAAAATACTACACTAGAAAACCAGTTTTGCCAACCTCAGGAATGATGTAATTCCACCAACCTAAGGAGAAATTCAGTTCTGCCAATCTTGAGAGGAATCTAATCCAGCTAACGTCAAGAGAAATCCAGTTCTGCCAACTTTTAGGAGTGCCCTTTATAAAGCAGCGACACTTACTCGTCGCTATCCCAGATTATAAATATATATCCCTATTTTATCTTAAGGTAGCTACTCGCCAGATTCCATGGATCATGGTTTGCGGAACAGTCAGTGCAAATAATTCGAAATATTACTGTTAGGGTAGCAACCCGAAAATCATGTCACAGCTGGCATTATTCATTTGTTAATTTAATTCAAGGAATACTGCTAAATTATTAATTAATTTTGTTTTTAAAAAAATATTTAAATAATAAAAAAATCGCCGCCTCATGCGCCCAAGGGGAAATCGGCCACTGCATTTATATTATTTATGTAGAAATTAAGTGCTACTTATGTATTCCATTAGGTTCTCCGGCCGATCTTCACGGTATGTGGTATCCTGGTGTTCGCCGAACGCTAGCAACGCTTTCAAGATTATACCGTTGTCTCGAGAGACCAGTGTTTCAAGGTTTATCTCAAGAAGCACTTCTACTTTGTATAACCAGCGTAGAAAGTGCCGCTCAACAAATATCGTCCAAAAAGGTAATACACATTATAATATTAATAACATACAAGATTTAATTTAAAAGCAATCAGAATTTTTTTGTTGTGTTGGTACACTTGACGTCGGTAGCCATTTTGAACGCTTACTTTATTTGTCGAGGTGTTGGTACACTTCTGCCCGACGTATCTTAATATTTGATTTTTTATTCGTGGAAGTAATTTTAATGGAATTGTTTTATTTTCAGACTGTCATCGACGGCGAATTATTTCAAATAAAACATCTGTTGATTCTCAGAGAGCAGATAGCGCCTTTTCAAGTTGATTTCACTGTTAAAGAAACGACGTTGGACTTTAGCAAAGTGAGAACGGCAGCATACGGTCTTATTCAAAAGAGAAGTCAGCTATTCTCCATGAATTCTAATAATGCGTTATTAGAATTTTTGCTCGACGGCACGCCGATGGTTAAAGAGCATCTGTTGGACTCGAGGAAAGAAGTCGACAGACGCTTGAAGAGCGCTTGCGAATCATTCATCAAACATTCCACAGAAATACTTACGGCGCCCTTGATCACATTCCTCAATAACGTACGATTATCTTTTCATTCTATTATAAAGGTTTTTCATTTCAAATTCAACCTTTTGCATGTCAAATGAAACATTTTGCAAATCAAATTAACCCTTTTAAAAATTATGATAAATTAAGTTATTTAGTCTCTGTTGATCGTCATCAATAGTATAGGTTCTCGATGGGACTGTTGGAGGCGACGGCAGAACAACTGTCGTAAATGTATTTTATGGAGAAAAAACTAAGACCTACATCCGAAAACGGACCTGAAAATTAATATAAATTATTTTGTGCGATTGACGATATTGCTTTGTCAAGATACAGTCAATCCTTCTATAGCGTTGAGATAGGGACCACGCTATAGAAAGTTAGGCACCCCTACAAAATTTAGGGTTAGGTTCTTTTAATTGTATTTTGCAATTTGAAGCAAATCAAACATGTACGTATATTTGGGAACAAAAATATTCCTTTAATTTGTCTCGAACCCGCGATTCTAATTACGATCTGCGTAGTACTTCATTTATTCTGCTTAGTATTGTTGTCTAGGCAAGAACTTTATAAGCAAGGCATCATCTTGTCAACCGCACGGGGGTTCGGAAACGCACCTTTAGAGTCAAAGAGTACAGCTTTGAGGTCGTCTATGAATTCACATATCTAGGCTCACTTATTACAAAAAATAATGAAACCATTTAGAAGTACGAAGAAGATCCATGCTGGCAAATCGGTGCTACTTTGGACTTCAAAAGCATCTGCGATCGAGATTCCTCTTAAAGAAGACCAAAGTCAAACTCTACAAGACCCGACCTAACATACAGATCTGAATGTTGGGCTTTGACAAAATAAGATGAGCGACAACAGGACGTCCTGGAGAGGAGAATTCTGAGATGAATATTTGAAGCTGTATTCGACGATGAGGAATGGTGTATTCGAAGCAACAAGGAGCTGTACCGACTATACAAGGATATACCAGTCACAGCTGTCATCAGAGTGACCAGACTCTGGTAAGCCGGTCACGTGCCAAAGATGCGGGACAGTCAGCTGCCGAATAGGATTATGGTTAACAAGCCTTTATGTCCCGGCTGTTAGGGCTGTTGCGCCTATGATGATGATGGTAACCCTGAATCTACGTTTTCCTTCTATTTACGCTTTTATCTAAGGAATTTAAGGAATTTGTTTTTTAGTACATTTATTACCTGCTTTTCTACTATTTATCAATCAAAGATTCAAGGTTAGAAATGCTTAAATTCCTTAGATTCTAGAACATCCAAAAAGTGGTTTGCCGATTTTTATAATAATAAAAAAACGTAATTAGAGGGAAAACATATATTGGGGGTTAGAAAAGCGGGACTAAAAATTGAACACAAATATAAAAACAGTGTCTCATTGTAAATAAATTTTACTAGTTTCGGTGGGAAAATAATATTTTTTTTCAAAAAAGTGGCAAATGTGTTGCCAGTGTGCATAAATAATTTACGAAGAGATGAGTGTGTTGCCGAACGAACATCCAGTGTGTCGGTTTGCCAGATTTCTGTCTTGAAATTGAGCATTGCTGGATGAACCAGGTCGTAGAAGGCTTAAAACACCAAATAACGTCGCTCTACGAGATGAATCCTTGGATCTATTAACCACTTCTTTTTTTGCCAAAACGTTCCAAAAAAATGTATTTTTTTTGTTGCTTTTAATTTAAAGCATATAATCATATTAAAAATATAAAAATGTTTTTATATTTTTTTTCAACCCTTTTCGGTCCATTTTTTGCACACGGCTTCATTGACTCTATCACGCCGCGGAGCCGAAATTGGACCTGTTCTGATTGATCGCCAGATACGCCAGCCAACGCTGATGAAGTGGTTCGAGGTCAAAACACACACCCGACTTATTGTACGATATTATGAAAAATGATACGACGTATGATATAAGGGTTCGGTGAACGCGCATATGAAACTGGTGGGGTTCAGTACCTCCAGCAAGGTTAAGAACCACTGGGTTAATGCATCAACAGAGACACTGATTATGATATATGATTACGCACACGTTTATGTATAGATATTGAAAAATATTCAATTTTTAAAGGTTGAATTTGAAGTGAAAAACCTGTGCGATGATTTTGTTAATAAATTTAAATAATCGTTATAAAAATTTTTAGACCCAAAAACCCAAAACGGACGGAAGTGCGACACGTATTTCACCGGAGCAGATATCCGTCGTGTTGTTAGAAACACAGCGTCTCATAAAAGCGAATTTGGCGCCGCTCCAGAGATCCATGCAACTCTACTTGGCAAATAAAGAGACGGAATTCATTCTTTTCCGACCCATCAGGGTAACGATCTCGTTCAAATGAATTATTACGTCAATGATGTAATCAATAATATATTCATTCGTGTTGCAGAATAACGTCGTCGGAAATTACATTCAAGTGGAACAATTTTTGAATAACGGTCAATATTCGGCAGACGATATCATTATAGCGAGCTGTCCGACTGCGGAGCAAGTGTCCGTGTTATTGTCCTCGGCCAGTTTGCTCTCCGGACACGATCTAATTCATCCATACGGTGGTAATAAAAGAAAAATTAGTACGTTGAGACCGGCTCGACAGAGCTCGGTTCCCGCCGTCGTTAAGGTGGAGAAGGAAAGCGGCACAGAGAAGGAGAAAGCATTCGTAATATAAATAAAAGAAGTTGCGTATGTATGTATATATGTTTAATATACACAATATTTATTACATAGGATTTGGTATTCCCAAAAATTTTAATAAACTAGTACGTCGGCAATCCGGTCTTTGCATTTTTCCTTTTTGAAATATTCCCTAACGTAAGCGTAACAATAAAATAATTTAACAATTGAACTACGCCTAATATCTGACCCAGAACATTCCCGATCGGATTACGCTGTACTCGGGCAGGTTCTCGACGGGACCGATGGCGGCGACGGCGGGACATCTATCGTAAATGTATTTCATGGCGACGTCTCGCAAATTATTCTTGTTGACGGCGTTGATACGTTGCTCCAGCTCGTGGAGGGGAATGCGTCTGTTGTAGCACAACATTTGGCGGCCGATGTCTTCGCAGATCGGCGTGGTGCCGTCCAACTGCAGCAGCATGTTGGCCTTCAGGATGTTCTTGGCGCGCTCGACTTCGCCGTCCGTGATCGACGTGCACAGATTCATCCATTGGTTTTGTATGTTGAAGATCATGTCGTCGCACCTCATCGGATCGCACACGAAATAAATGCCCCAGAGACCGGTGTCTTTGTAACAAGTGTTGAACGATTGGAAGCTGTGGCACAGGTTCTCCTCGGCGGAGTATCTGGCGAGGGTGGACGCGTTGTTGACGCCGCCGCCCTGCGAGCGATCCCACGCGCCGATCACGGTATTGGCGACCATCAAGGGAATCGTGTCCGGATCGGTCCAGCCGGCGCCTTCGACGGCGATCGCGACGTGAGCCAACGGCATCGAGTCGTCGCGATGACGGATCTCGGATCCGGTGAATCTGCACGGCGACCATCTCGGAATTTCTTGATCGTAGCTGTTGGACAGGCCGGAGAACTGCTTCTCGGCGAGTTTGACCAGAGAATCGTGGTCGACTCCGCCGCTCGCCGCCAAAACGATGCGAGACGGCTTGTAATGCGAGTTGATGTAATCGACGAGGTCCTGTCGCGAAATTGATTTAATATTTTCGGTCGGGCCGAGAATGGTGTTTCCGAGAGGAGTTCCTTGGTAAGCGGTGGCGTGGAGATAATCGAAGATCACCTCTTGCATGTTGCTCTCGACGTCTTGCATCTCTCTCAGGATGACGCCGCGCTCTCTTTCGATTTCGGTGTCGTTGAGTTTCGAGTTTTGAATGATGTCGGCTAAGATCTCAACGGCTTTAGGCGCGTCCGCCGCCAGGCACTTGGCATAGAAGACGGTCTGCTCGCGAGACGTGTAAGCGTTGAGGTGCGCCCCCATGTTCTCTACCTCCAGCTCGAGATCCTGCTGTGAGCGTTTGGCCGAACCCTTGAAGGCCATGTGCTCGAGGAAGTGGGCCACGCCATTGTTGCTGGAGCTCTCGAAGCGCGAGCCCGCGTCGATCCAGACGCCGACGGTGGCGGTGGCGGCGCCCGAGTCCTCGGTGGCCACGCGCAGTCCGTTGGCGAGGGAGGTGAGGCGGGTGGGCGGCGCGTTGACCAGCGCCTCGCGGTACTCGGCCGCCTGCGACGCCCCGCGCGCCGCCGCCCTCACCGCCGCCGACACACGCAGCAGCCGTCCCGACATCTTTACGTAATGACAAGACGGTGCAAGACCAGGTCTGCCAACTGTGCGCGATCTGACTTTTGCAGATTGCACAACAGGACCGAAATCGAACTATGGCAACATTATTGATTTAATCGATTTTATTTGCGCTTCGTATCATTTCATTGCATTTGATTATTTTTTTATGATCATAAAAACGATTAACATTTTTTTATTTAATCATATTACGACACATTTAAATATTGTATTTGATGGTTTAGTTATGACGTTTAGGACGATTCCCTTTTTCGACTGCCATGGACATGCAGAGATATTTTTTTTAATTTGTAACAAATTTGATTCAGTCAGTTCTCGACTTACGACGAGGATCCGTTCCGCTACCTTTATCATAAATCGAAAATCACATACACATTTTTTTTTTTAAATAATAGACATAGAAAGTTGTTAAGGGGGGCGCGCGACAGTAGTACCGAAAAGGTATCCCACCGCTGCCACCAAAATGTTAAGGCGGGCGCGCGACAGTAGTACCAAAAAGGTAACCCACCGCTGCCACCAAAATGTTAGGGGACGCGACAGTAGTCCAATAAATGGAACCCGTCGCTGCCTCCAATGTTAAGGCACCCGAGCTCGCGTATCAAAGGTACACGACCGCTGGCGCCAAAACGTTCGATCGTCCGGTAGTTGACGATCGCGCTTCGAAGATCGAGACAAAGTGAAACACGCTTTGTTTGTAGATGATGTTTATTGAAGAATTTGCAGGTGTCGTCAGTTCGATGATAGGTGTGATGAAAGGATCCCAGAGACGTATCTTCGGTACGAGACGATGATAAAGATCCCAGAGACGTATCTCTGGTACGAGACGATGATGAAGATCCCAGAGACGTATCTCTGGTACGAGATAATGATGAAGATCCCGGAGACGTATCTCCGGTACGAGATAAATCACGGAGATGTGGCTGCCATGACGGCGCGAGCCAATGTATTAATATAATGACTAAATGGCTCCAAAACGGGACATATTTATACCCGGTCCTGAGAGTCACGTGACGATGATGTCACCGACTTTTAGCGGGAACCGCTAGAGAATATCGAGAGCCCAGAAATGATACGGACGGACTATGCCGGTTTATAACAAAAGTATGTGGTTCGTTATTTGTTTTTATTTATGATATAAGGAAATAATTTATACAGTCATGGCGGCTCGTCCCATTTCTCCCAAAAAAATAATAATAAAAATTAGCTGTAATATGCGAACAGCAAAAAAGCCTTTAATTGGGTGAATTTGAATTGTTTGTGGAAGCTACACCTTATCCGAAGCCTATATAAGAACAACACTGCAATAGTCAAAATAGAGTCGAGTTCGTCGAAAAAGTTTTCGGTGCTCAAAGGAGTAAGACAGGGCCCCATACTGTCCCCAGACATATTCAATTTATTCGGGGAGTATATCATGAGAAAAGTTCTTGAAAAACTGGAAAGGCAGATTTAAAATAGGGGGGTAAAAAAATGTCAAACCTTAGATATGCGGATGATACGTCATTGATAGCCACCAACGACGAAAAAAAGGCCGATCTGCTCAAAAAAGTAATCTGTGAAAGTAAAAAACTAGGACTCGAGATCAACATTACTAAAACCAAGCTGATTTTCGTCGACAGGAGTAATCAGCTATCCAGATCTGTTAATCTTCCGGATCTGGAGAGGGTTGAAGAATTTCTTTATCTCGGATATGAGAAGGCGAATGGGGATGGCTAAAAATGTCAAAGTTATCAACGATTTGGAAAAGCAGGGGGATATCCAAAAAGACAAAAAAAAGTTTAGTGCAGAGTCTGGTACTCTCAATTTTTATTTACGGCGTAGAAACCTGGACCATAAAAGAAAATATGAAAAATTAAATTGACGCCTTTGAGATGTGGTGACGTCTGCTGAGAATACCATGGACCGCTAAACGCACAAACGTGTCTGTCCTAAAAGAAATGCGGAACTACAAAGAAGACCGACTTTCGACCATATGTCTCAAAAGGATTCTTCGATACTTTGGACGTCTCGTCAGAAGAAACGATAGCCTGGAGAAGCTCGTCGCGCTTGGAAACGTACAAGGACGCAGGGGGAGGGGCATGGTGCTGGAGCGACCAAGTGAAGACCACCACAGGCTCCACCTTAGTAGCAGCGATGCAGATCCTGGAGAGACAAAATCAAGAGTTTTCGGAACAAGAATGATCACGATCCGAACAAAGAATGCAAACAAAACCATATTCGTGTGTTTGGGGATTGTTGTATCCGCCCTGGTCATATGGCCGATAGCCTTGACACGAACGATTGTTGTGGTTTTTCAGTCATGGAGGTAAAGAGAAAAGTTCCGTATTACCGTATACAGAAGGTCGCTTTTCGTTGCTTCGTAAAGCTCTGTTTGGGACAGACCTGTATATGCCCCGCTTGTCTATATTTTCTACTCGATTCGAAAAATAAAGGACACTATCAACGTTTTTCGACTATATTTTGCATTTCTCTTTTCTGTAATTTGAATATGATCATCAACTGATTGATGAAAATCTTTTGGTTTCCATAATTCGATCGATCGTGTTTCACACACTTTGGGGACAAGAGTTAAAATAAATAAATATTAATAAAAGCTATCGTTCGCACAGTACTAAAAATATATACAGCTCATTTTTTTTGAAAAAAAGGGGAAGGGAAACTTCAACTTCATCATGCCACACCTGTTTTTAAAGTCATGAGCCGCCCCTGTATAAAATAAATTATTTTGGATTATTTTCATTATTTTTTAGCGATGGCAGTGATTTTTTATAAACTTAAATGCTTTTCGTTATTAATTCTTACTAACTTTTCTTTAGCTGTCGTAAGTTGATAATTGACTGTATTGGGGAAATGGTAGTCGTCAGTCTCCACCCAACCCTTTTCGATCAGTTTACTTTTGTATTCCTCAATCTGAATATGTTCTCAGAAAAGATAAATCACAAAATATTTACTGTGATTTTAATGAAATGACGTGGATTTCAAAAGTGCATCTCAACATATTTTGACCCCTGATTTGATAACAAGCTATGAAAACCCAGTAAAAGATAAAAAACGTAACACAAAAACACGTGACATGTCACTCGGCTTTACTTAATACCCAATCTATATCAATTAATCTCATTCTTTTCTCACATAAATCTTGAATAAACCTTTAAATATGATCAAATTTCACACATTCATTTTAAAATTTCTTCTTTTATTTAAAGATTTCAAAATCAAAAATATGTCGTATCATATATCTTAAGTTATAGTAAAAAATATTTGATTATTGTATATTGCTTTAGGATTCCCCCTCCTCTTGAACCTTCATGATTTGTTGTATCACCATGATATGTTCCATACTTAAAATAAAATCAGTACATTCTTTTTCATTAGAATTAAATATTATCTTTTTAAATTAATACTGATATTATAAAACATTAAACCAAATTAATCGATGCAATTGCATTATTTACAATATAAAAAGTGACTGTTTGCGTACGTATTTTAGATCCATGAATGTGATTAGAGAGATTCGTTCGAAATCTATTTGACAGCTGGCAACACTTGTTCAGAACGGCTGGCCAGTGGCCGGCGGGTTAGGGCCGAACTGTCAGTGTCAGGGCCGTTGCGTAAGGGCGATGAGCTCGCTGAAGCCGCGACGCGCGTTACTGCTGCCACAGGTGGAGCACCTGGTGGCTGGCGTGTCGGGCGGAGTCACCTCCACACTCATCTTGCATCCGCTCGACCTCATCAAGATCCGTTTCGCCGGTAAGACCGCGTGTTGGCCCTAATCCACTGTCAGTTCCGCTCCATAAAACCCTTTGTATTTATCCCGAGCTATATTTATACACGTCACTCTGCCACGACGGATGATTACATATGATGAAATACGTTAAAATTGCTATCGAGTAACATGTGGTTTCCCAAATGCGATTTAAATCATATAAATCGTGCATTTTACAAAATGTATATATAATATTTTATGTGCGATACTAAATAATTACAGTTCACGATGGCAGAACGTCGACAGTACCAAAATACGATGGTCTCAGAAACGCTTTCTCCACAATCTTCAAAACGGAAGGTTTTCGTGGATTATACAAAGGAGTCACGCCTAATGTTTGCGGATCTGGATCAGCGTGGGGTTTCTATTTTTTATTGTAAGCATATAAAGTTTTATTCGATTAATGACATTATATCGTAATTGATTGTTAATTTTTTCAGTTATAATTCTATTAAAACTTGGATACAAGGAGGCAATGCGAAAACGCCTCTCGGACCCATTTTGCATATGGCAGCGGCGGCCGAAGCCGGAATCCTCACACTCATTATGACGAATCCGATATGGGTCGTAAAAACTAGATTGTGTCTGCAACATTCCGGCGATAGTTTAAATGAAAATACGAGATACAAAGGAATGGTCGACGCTTTGTGTAAAATATACAAAACCGAAGGCACCCGAGGATTGTACAGGGTATATTTTAAAATTGAATTGATATAAATTGATTGAATATTGTGGCAACGTTTTATTAATTTTTCAGGGTTTCATTCCCGGTATGTTCGGAGTATCGCACGGCGCTCTGCAGTTTATGACATACGAAGAAATGAAGAATAAATACAATCAATACAGAAAATTACCTATCGACACTAAACTGGTATAAAAAATAATATATTATTAAATCCGCTATCAAACCTATAATAAATCATGACGTTTTCGTAATAATAATATTATTCAAGTTTTGCGTATTAATCTTTGATAAATTTATTAAACAACCGTGATAAAATTATCAAATAATTATGTAACGTTATATTTTTTTTTAGGGTACCAGCGAATATTTAGCGTTTGCGGCTATCTCTAAATTAATAGCCGCCGCTACGACGTATCCTTACCAAGTAGTGCGAACTCGACTCCAAGATCATCATCACACTTACCGAGGAGTGTGGCATTGTATAACGGATACTTGGAGGTATGAGCGATTCAGAGGATTTTACAAAGGCTTGTCCCCTTATTTATTACACGTTACTCCGAATATTTGCCTCGTTATGCTAATATGGGAGAAACTCACAAATAAAGACCCCGAAAATTAAACGAATTAATTAGAATATGATAACAATTATGACCGTTTTAACATATGCATATTTAAGTTTATTATATCCTTAATAGCAAATAATAGGATATTTTTGTAATCGTAATTTTTGAAGATTCCATTTTTATTATTGTATTAGATTTTCGTTAGCGTCGCAGTTGGCGATGGTTTAGAAAATAATTGCATTGTACGATGTAATCATAAAAACCGTGTTTCATTTTGACGACATTATTAATTCAAATAATGTTTAAGGAAATGTTATGAATGAAAAGTGTTTCCGTATTATAAAAGTCAATATATTTTATATATATATTACGGGGACCGAAAAGTAATCAAAATTTTTTTTCCTGGTACGTCCTTGATCGAGTGCCGTCGTGCCGTCTCCGTCAGTTTTCCTATGCAACGGAGATGATCCTGAACTGTAGACCATGGACAGTCAATCTTCAATAATAATTCCTCAGTTGTTTGACGATGATCTGAATCCATCGTCACCTTCAGGATATCATCATCTAATTTTTGGGGACGTCCATTTCGTGCTACATCTTTGTGATTCCTATTTCCATTTTTAAACTCTCAAAACCACCGATGACACTTGTTTAGTTTCAGAATATCCCCGTAAGTATCGGTAATTAAAGTATCGGTAATTTTTTCACTGTGAATAAGCTCATCGAAAAAATTTTGATTACTTTTCGGTCCCCTAATATATATCATATATTTTTTAGTATTTAAGCAGCTTTTAGCTACGCTTCGGTTAATAAATATTTTATTACTAAAACCAAAAAGACAAAAAACGTGTGATAGATCCATTGGTTGGTATAACTGTAATGTTTTATTGATTCTAATATTTAGTCGGTCAGTTTAATAATAAATATTTGCATTTCTTAAGAATAATAAAAAATTATTCATACTTCGTCGATTGTGTAGACGGAGTAAATAGTCGAAAAAAATATTTATGTTAACAAAAACTTATCATTTGGTTGTGTGCGGCAAAAGTATTAAATTTTCCGCGACTAGATAATTATTTTTTTTTAGCATTGCAATAATAAATTGAAATCGTATCATGATCTTAACCAGTTAGCTCGGCCGCGGCTATTAAACGTAGGTATGTGCCACACGCCGTTAATTTTAAATAGATTAAATCAGAGTTGAGTGTTGTCACGTGTCGGTATTGGACGTGGCACTCATCGTGGTTGGGCGCAATCGGGTAGATTCTACGGAACTATGAGGAGCCTAGGCCACTATCCGTGCCTATTCGATAACGTGTGTGCTACGGGAGGTGCTGAATTGGTCCTAGCCTCGTCTGATTATTATTGTTACAATCCGCACGTTAACAGCTCGGCTCCCGGGCTTATGGCTGGCGACCAGACCCTTATTCAAAGAGCCTAGTTAACCCCGAGGACAACCGTCGTAGTCATGGTATCAGGGTTGAGACAGACGTGCCTCTGCTGGTGCTTGCGAGGTGGATAGAAGAAGCCCGGGACCAGCAGAGATTGCTTAGTGTCCTCCAAGTGCAGGGGCGCATTGTCTATATGGTCAGATTGTGTGGCGCACATAAGTGTCGTATTTAACTTAAAAACTTTGCTAAATAAGGGTAATTTTTACCTTTGATTCGTATCTCTTATTTTAAGACAGAACTAGATGGATAATAGATGGCGCTACATGTTCGAAAAGAAAAAAACATGTAATTTCTTTATAAATAATTTTTAAACTGATGTAAAAGATTGCGCCCACATACGTACTGCGGTGTGTGGACATACCTTTAAGTTTTGGACCTCAGGGCGTCTACGGTGTATGACTGATTAAATGAGTAAGAATTTTCTGTGGCGAGATAGTATCGATAATATTCATGAAATATTAGGTAAAGCTAAAAATATGTCGTTTTTCTTAGATTTTTGTTAATAATTATATAATTATTGTAACGTAACACACAACTGTAACGTGAGACTATCTAAGGATTCGGTATGGATATTCGGTGGACACAACGAGACTTCAGCATCTTTATTGATTGGAAATACCCGAATTTGATCTTTCTAGAATCAAATTCGGGTTAATGTTTCTCATCGGATTAGCTCGATTAAACCGATTTTCCAGCTTTCCTCCGACGTTACATAACCTTTATTCATCTTTCCGTTATGTTTTCAATGATGGTTTTTGTAGAATTTTTGTGGTTTCGTGTGAAAAATAGGTAATTAAGTTCGATTATTGATTTTTTTGCACTTTAAAAGTACATAGAGTTCTTTCGTCATATGTTTAGAATCATCGGAAAAAAATCACGATTAAAACCCAACAACTCACAACACTGTGATGAAATTTGTTGAAATTTTTGTTCTTATAGAATAGAATTTTCGAGTTAATTTATTCTTTGAAATTTTTATCTTCAAATTATGTCATAAATTCTCAAATGGAGTTATAACTTTAAGCGCTATGAGAAATTTATATACTTACTTCCTATATTCGGATAATTTTAAAATACGAAATCATCATTGCACGAATGTGTGACATTATCGTACACAATGAGAAAGTATTTGTCACGCCGGCGTGACCATAGCGGTTAAAAGAAGGCTGTTACACAGTCAAACCTGTTTTTTTGCGGTGGGATGGTGACCGCATAAAAAAAATTATATCCAAATAGAAGAAATAATAAATTTATCAATAATTTTCGCTGTGAAATGATTCTTTTCTCAATGGTCCGGGGGTATGTAAGCACTTTAAAAGACGGTAATTAACGAATGTGATTATATAGTGCAGTTATGGCGAACCTATGGGTTACATTGACACACGAAGCCTTTATAAATTACCTACACGTTTATTTTTATAAGCTTATTTTTTCTCAAGTTTGACACGATTCGTGTGCCCATGTACGTCATGGGCGCCGCATTATAAGGGTCAAATGACCTAAGCGTACATTTTTATACACTTATTTTTTCTTATTAGAATAAATGAAGCTCTTTTTGAATAAAAAATATGATTTTCAAATATAAATTGCATAAATGATTTAATGTGACATCACTCAGTATTTAAATCAACTGAATAGAACACTTCGGGGAAATGTATCGATTGTATTAGTGGTGTTTGAAAGTATTAAAATATTTATGACGAATCTTGACATGTTCACTAAAGATTTGAAAATAAAAATCCCGTAACCCTCTTTCCAAATGACGCCATTGACTTAATCCAGGACAACAAATTTACTGCAAAAAATCTTCAAACTTCTTATTTTTTCATATACCGCATAAAAAAAATCGCACAAAAACAGATTTGACCTTATTATCAGATTACTATCAGACGGAAATTAATTGAAACGACTTTTTTTTAGCCTTTACATAATAAAAAAAAACCATTTTTTTTAATTGTATTATTTTAAATTCCTGCGTAATCAATAAATTCTGTACTCAGATATTTTCATATAAAATTTAATCCGTATCATATTATTAGCTTATATAACGAGATAAGCAATAATTAAATTATTCCATATAATGCTACTTATAGCCTAAGTAAATATATTGATATTATTTAATTATAATATTGAACAATTTATGAAATAAATACCAATTTATAAAAGAAAAATGTTTAACGAGAGCGATATTTAGTTGGTACGATCGTAGTCAGTAGGTTTAAATTAAAATAAAGTGGAATCTCCAAGCATATTTGTACCGTATTTTTACGATAAATAGTTTTTAATTGAAAATTGGTCATCGTTGTAACGAATTATAATTACGAAGATAATTATTACGAGACTATTATTCAATATTATACGATTTTTTTTTAATATATATATTGTAATATTTATATGCGCCATTAATAATATTAATTTAATGGCGCAAATATTTTATTTTGTATGTGTGTACATATATATTTTCCCCACAGTGTCATGAATTATGTATATGACTCTCAATAAATAAATAAAATCTCTTTATTATTATTATTAATATTTGTATATGTTTTTTATGAACGTGGCTGGCCACTCATTTATTAATGATTTGATCCTCGAGTCAGGTTATGAAATGTGTTCGTTGATAAATATATAAGATCGGACATAAGTATTATTTTAATTTACGTCTAATATTATTAAACACTTCCGATTCTCTTTTTGTGGCCGTAATACGTTTCATAAAATAAATTACGTTGTTTTTTTATCAAGTTTTCGAATGTATAATAATACAGTGAAACACCATTTTTACGTTTTACGATAAAATAAACGTTATGGGAGAGAAAACGCAGATTCCGAGTTAGATAAAAAACCTGGTATGCACTTCTTTCGATCTTATAAATCGATAAGAAAGTTTCGTCTTGTACTTGTTTTTATTTAATAACGTTGCGCATTTATTTAAATATAATTAAAAATTAATTCGAATTTTATATATATTTAAAACGTAAATTATGGTAAATAATAAATGTAAAATCGGATACTAAATGGATTAATATAAAACGGGACTAAAAATTTAACGCAAATAGCGAGATAACGTGAAATCCGGGCATGTAAAAACGGCGTTTCACTGTATTTTGAATAAAATAAACAAAAGAATTGCAAAAAAAAGAGAATCGGTATAAATATTAAAAATACACGATCTGGAAATATCATTAGTTTTGAATGTGGACATTGCCGAGCGTAAATTATTTTTTTCGTTTGACATATTAATATAATAATAAACACATTTTTGATATCATTATTAATTATATATATATTTAATTATTTGCAATATATATGTACATGTGACACCGTTAGAGAAATATTCATTTTTTTATTATTAACCGATTAGTCGACATGTTTAATATTATACTTATAATGATCTCGTTAATTTTATTTATATGAGAGAGCTGAACGTTTAGAAATATATTAATTAAAAACTCCATATTGGCATGTAAACATTTTGTTGTTGTTGTGGTTGTTAACGTGATCTTTGTATACGGGGATTGGGTTTATGTTGTATTTAATTGTCGAAACACGCTCCTCATGTATAATAATCAATGTGTCCTGGTGGTGTTGCAGGTATGAGGGGTGGCGAGGATTTTACAAGGGTCTTCGACCGAATTTGACTCGCGTGGTTCCGGCCACCATGATAACATTCCTGACATACGAGAACGTATCGCACCTGCTGCTAAAGGATAAACACCGTCAGGACACAAAATAGATACACGTCTCGCATTAATCAATATAAATCATTTCATTTGTATATCGAATCGTAGCATAATAATTTTTTCCATTTTTATCGAGCTAAATTCAATGTATTCCATCGTAACATTCGTTAAAAAATTATTCAAACGTGGAATTAAATAATATATACTTGGCTATAATCATTCAATCCCCTTTAACGCATACATCTATGTTTATCTCGATTTATTTGTATACATGTTTGCCAAAGAATGTTATTACATGCGTATTTATAATGCCCGTTTTGTACAAGGTTTGATCAAAAAATATGTTTGTTATGTTGGTACACTTGTTCTTATAGGTCAGCCATATCGTTGGCTGTCAATAGGGTGTTTTGGGACCAAATATACTTTGTGAATTATTCTCGAAGATGAAAAATAACACGTGACGTTTTGCCAACATTGAGGAGATATAGATAAATCCCTTAATTAGGTAAACGCCATACTACTTGAGAATTCTCTATGATCAAACCTCGTACATATGAAACTATTTCACATTAAACGTATTTTTAATTTTTATTAATTATAAGATAATTTTAGTGATCGAAAATGCATTTAATATATGGAGGCCATATATGCGTATTTACGTAATATTTTTTTGCAATTCACTATGTTATTGGCACAATAAAACGAAATTGTCTAAATTTTTTTTAATACTACAGTGCACTCTCGATTATCCGGGTTAATGCTGGGGAGGATGATTCACGGATAGTCGAGAAACACGGATAATCCGAATCATCAAATTTTTATTTTATTTTCAAATATAATATCATATACACAACACAAACAAATAAGTAAAAATATATTGTTTTATCATATATACGAACTTAAAAATATAAAAAAGTTTACTATGTACACGAATTAAAAAAATCTGTTATTTTCATTTGTTTTGAATTTTTTATCCCGAGCTTCTTATTTCACTTTGAAGTATTCTTAAAGCTATTACATTATTATAGTCGAGTTCCCCTTTGTTCAGTAACAATCTAGCAATGTTTCAATACAATTCAATGCCTTTTCATGACTACTGGTATCTTCTTCGCTTATAGTATTAATGTCATTTTCTTCCTCTTGAGTAACAAGAGAAACGATATTAGAATCGTCCATGCGTTCAAAGCAAAAAATCTATTAAATCTGTTTCTATGTCAGGAAGAATCTTTCTCCATGATCGAACGAGTGTCACTGGTTTTACTTTTGACCAAGATTGTGCTATCCCATGTATAGCATCCAATACCGTCATTTTCCAAAATTCATCAGATTATCATCTTCCTCGACAAAGAGTTTTCAGAAGTTTTGGCCCGATAAAGGCGTTCATTGATGATATAACACCTTGGTCCATGGGTTGAATCAGTGATGTAACATTAGGGGGCAAAAATTTTGTAATCATAAGTCCATCGTTTGTCTTCAATATGCTTTCATACTGGTTTCTGTGGCAATCGCTTATTTTTCAAAAATAATCGCACTTCTGGGACCCATTTCTTTTTTAACCAATCTTCGAAAATTTCCCTGTCCATCCATGATAATCTAATTAATAATAATAATAATAATAATTCTGACCATAATAATCGACGGGAAGATTTTTTATTTCAGTTCCCTTAAATGGTCGTGGTTTTTTTGCTTTTCCAATCACCAAAAGTTTCATTTTATGAGTTCCTGATGCATTTCCACAACGCATAACAATTATTCTTTCTTTAGACGATTTATCGACTTTATTCATCGAAGCTAGCGTTTTTGTTGGTAAGCACTTCCAGTACAAGCCAGTTTCATCTGCATTATAAATTTGATCAGATTGCAAATTTTCTCTTTGCAAATATTCTTGAAATTCGACATAGAATTTGTCAGCAGCTTCAGCATTTGAACTGAGGCGTTCTTCCTGAAGCGTTAGCTGGCCGAAGCCCGTGTAAACTGTTTTAGTTTCCTAGATCATCAACCTGGCGAGGCGTTAGGCTTTCTTTAAGTCCTAGATTCGTGAAATGTCTTTACTGCTTCGATGCACGTTTGGCGGCTAATTGGTATTCCCTCTGCTGCGTTTTGATTCCAAATCTTGAGATGTCGGCGTTTTCATACTCTTTCTTTCGAAGGACCTGCAAAACTATCACAATCTTTATGGCAGCCTCTGACATTTTTTGTTTGACTATATCTCGAACAGTTTGAATACGATTCTATATTCTTGGAGAAAGTTTTGGTGATGGATTCTCCTTTTCGAATCTCTCAATTAATGTAAGTTTCTGTTTTATCGTGGGTACAATTTTCTTCGTTTTTTTTTGTTAATGGATTCTTTCTCCATTTTAAGCGGTATAGATGTGTAGAGCCAAAATATGGTGTTGAGTGCATATACAATAAAGAAAATAATATTACACAGAAGAAAATTAAAAATAATCAAGTATCGTGTGTAATGAAAAATCTGCTCTGTAAAAGAACTGCGCACTTCTTGACTGCTAGGAAGCAAAGCAACTGAATAAACAAACTTCTGAAAGACATTTGGAAAGGGACCCGAAGATTTAGGCAGACATTAGATTTTTAGAACAAGCGAAGTCGAGGAAAGCTCACAAATAATATGGGCAATAAATATCGAGAATTAATGGCAGGGGTGACGTTTTTTATTGTGTCCCTATCGCATTATTTCGTTCAAACAATCGCGCATATTCAAGATCGCGAATTCGTGCATCGTCTTATAATCATAATAGAAAAATCAATCAAAATATTTCAGGCGCGGATAACCCGCAAACCGGATAATCCATGCACGGATAATCGAGAGTACACTGTACTTATTTATATTTAAGTTAAATAATTGCTGGTGGCTTTGTATAAATGTGAACGCAGAATAATATTCGAAACTAAACGAAGCTATCATAGCCACGATTTTTTTTGACATAGATTTGTATAATATAAAAATGTCTTATCATCGATCTGGTCCACTTACACAATTACTAATTAATTTTATTGTTTTAATACTTTTTTTCATATTAGATTATCATCTGCTGCTGTTTCAAAGCCAATTTAAAAGCTCAATCTCATAAAACGGATGAATTCTACTCGCAGATCGTATCCGATGACATTACGAAGAATCATCTCCGTTAAAATCAGGTCATTCGTATACTGGAAAAGACTTCTAATACAGAAATAACATCGTCTATTACCTTATTCTTTAATAGGCGATAGTCTCATAATCAGAACTTGATGAAATTCTATGATATTTTGTGAAATTAGCCGAGATGCTTTAATTTACGGTGAACAGTTTTTTCTTGGAAAAATCTTTTTCACGATCAAACTAGATGCATTTCTTTCAGAAAAGAGTGTTTATGACTATCCAGTGATCCCGTAAATTTGTATTTTTCATCTGCATTTATTTTAGAGTGTTCTAACGATCCAAATAGCTAATAATCTGAAGGTTCTATGTCTGACGAATAGCAGGAGATGCGAAAGTGCTTTCCAATTCGGTCGTTTTATCTTCTTCCGGATGTATACTCTTGTTTTGGAGAATGATTTGTTTTAATAAGATGTTTTTTTTATTCAATGCATCTCGTAGTCTCGTTTAATAAGAGTGAATAACTCCACTCATATTCCATCAAATGCATAAAATAACCTTCAGATGTTTTAATCCTGACTTTGGGGTTGGAACGGTTGTTTGTTTCTTGGAAAGACGAAGATAATTCTTCTATAGTTTCACAAGGATCTGATTCAATTAGAGATTTCAGCATGTCGTCATCGAACTTTGAGGGTCTTCCTGATATCCTGTGTCCTATAATCCTATCTCACGTCGCTGCATCTTCCGCTAAGTTTCAATCATGCAGTGTCTCTCTGTATACAATCTAACCATCTCAACTGTGGTCTTCCTTTCCTCCGGGGACAGGAAGGCTTTTTAACCATAAGCCTTTTCGGCGGCTGACTGTCCCGCATCCTTGACACGTGATCGGAGTCTGGACAGCTGTGACCGGTATATCCTTGTACAGTTAACCCCCCACTAACACTAAAATCGGGACCGTGTAAGTCGGGATAGTGTTATTGGGGGTAAAGCCTGACACGTGTCCAATACACAGGCGGCCAACCAACGTTTGACTGTATGCACCGCTGGAGGCGGCCGCCCGGCTGTTATTGGTATTACCGAACCCGATGTCAAATGAATAGTCGACCTTGTATGTGTGATGATGCGCAATGCAGCGTGAATCGCGACCCGTTCAAGTTGGGGGTTGGCGGGGAATATTTCAACTCAGCGTGTAATTCGGGATAGTGTAATTGGGGGGTCCACTGTATAGTCAGTGCAGCTCCTCGTTGCTTCGGACACACCATTCCTTGTCACATAGAATCCTTCTCTCCAATATATTCAGTTGTCGCTCATCTAGTTTTGTCAAAAGCCGTTGTTAGAATTGGCTTGATGAGGGTCATGTAGAGCTTGACGTTAGTCTTCTTTAAGAGGAATCTCAATCGTAGATGCTTTTGAAGTCCAAAGTATCGCCGGTTTGCCAGCATGGTTCTACTTCGTACTTCCAAATTGTAATATGTGAATGTGAGATATGTGAATTATGGACTCAAAGCAGTACTCTTTGGCTATCAAGGGTTCAAGCATTCATCCATGGCATAGTCTGAAACCAACAAAGAATATATTCTTGTCGTTGATTTCAGGTTTTGACATCTTACCCTTAATAATAATAATTGAGTGGCCTCTGACCCGAAATGAGTCCCTGCCACCTGAAGGGCATTACGCCATCTCTGCCGGTTCCGGGCCTCCTCTATCCATCGCTCAAGCCCCAATAAAGACGCGTTGGCTACAACCCTGTCTCTCCACCGAAGTCTTGACCTCCCAACGGGGCAGATTCCCCCAGACCTAGAGTTCATGATAGTATGGAGCAGCCGATCGCCGCCCAATTGGACTAAATTCCCTGCCTAGGGTAGGCGTTGCGTGCGAATGTATGAGGACAATGGTATATCCTGATACATGGCCATGACCTCGTTATTGGAACGCATATCCGGGACGCCTCGTCTGGACGCAGTCCGAAGATCCGTCTTAAGATTTTTCTCTAGAACCGATCAAGACGATGCATGTCCCGGATTGCTAGAGACCATGACCCTCAGGCATAGGTTACCACGGGCGAATGATAGTTTTATAGATTCTTAGTTTATTTCCCTTGGAGAGAGCAATCTATTTTCCAGTAATTTTGACAGGGCAAAATAGCACCGATTCGCATTTTGTATACGGGCAGAGATTTCTGTACTTTCAGAATTGTCCTCGGTGATTGTGGTGCCCAGGTATTTGAATGATTTAACGCACTCAATAGACCCGAACCCTACATCCACCGAAGTCCAGTCCGCCCGATCTCAAAACTATCATATATTTGGTCTTGGACCAATTCATCTCCGGACCTGGGTTGGAAGCTGCTGTCGTGAAAGCATTGAGCGATTCGACAACCTCATCTCTAGTGCGACCTACAATATCAACATCGTCAGCGTATGCCAGCAGTACCGCATCCCTCCAAGGATCTGGGTGTTGGGCCGGTGTGCGGCTCTCATTGCAGCCCCCAAGGCATAATTAAATAATATTGGGGATATAGCATCCCCTTGTCTCACTCCCCTGGAAACTGCGAATAATTAAACAAAAATTAAAACTTATGAACATCACAACAAAAAAATAACTTACAAAGATCTTTATTTAACTGTGTCTGGATACAAACGAGAGTAAATAAAAACATGGATTTCTTTACGGATAACCTATTATCATTGCAACGGTTATATGTTTACTAAGATAGAATACATCATTTACAAAAAGTACCAAAAACATCTTTAACCATGTATTTTATATAAAAAAGGGGTTTAAATGATAAATTCTGTGTTCATATTTATATGACGAGCACCGTATCTGCCATCGTAAACAATTATCAACTATTGCCTTTATATATAATTTAGTCTTTAAATTAAATTAGCGCATTAACACCGTATTTTAAATTTCATCAAACATATTTCATTAAATAAATTAGTCGTTTAAGTTGTATAATTATAAAATAGGGAAACAAAGATTAATTTTAATCTGTGTATATATATATTATAGATGACCTGTATAAAGATGGTTAGACCATATCAACGAGTGCTTTCATTCTCTAGCGGTGTTATTGACATCGTAATTGTATTAATTGTAAGCGTAGATGTAAATAGCGCATAGCCATTGTTGTTTTATTGCAAATTTTTGTACTTTTTTTTTTTGTTGATGAACATGTTCACTACGTTCATTTATATTCACAAGTTCCTATTGATTACCAATATGTATGAATGTTTTATATGTTGTTGAATATAAATTTTGAATATTTTTGTTACACGCTTATTTCATTCTCATCCTAATATTCGTTATGTAGTATTCCTGTAATACATCCTATGATTCAACATCCTATAATTCATTTTATTTATTATGTATGTATTTAGTTTGATTCGATGCATTCAGAAGTCGTTCGGTTTGTTATAAATAGTTGTATTTATTTTGTTGTTATCCGACGCATAGATAAGTGAGAGTTGTTTACCGAATTGTAAAATTAATTTTAAATTCTCGATCGAACGTGTGCAACAATTATGCGTCAACAAAAATTTGCTGTTATTGTTATAATTATATTTTTGTAAACTACCCGAGTGTCAAATTGTATTATATTCGATTGTCGGACAGTTTGTTTTGAAACGCTGGATCGTTGAGTGATTTTTATTCCGTGTAAGAAAAATGCATATTTAATTTCCGTATCCGCATCCGATAAACGCTTCTCAGTCATTAACAACAATTTATCTTGTATTAGAGGGACCGAAACATTTATTTATTAAAAAAATGTTAAATGCTAATCAATATAATACTAATCTAACACTTTTTGTCAGCGTAAAGGCAGTTGTTCGATTCCCTTTTTAAAAAAGTCCTTTGATTTTTCATTGAAAAACTTTTCCAAGTGCGTTTTCACTTCTTCAACGTTATTAATTTTTTAACCTCATAATGTATGCTCTAACGATCTGAAAATGTGGTAATCTGAAGGATCGAGATCCGGTGAATATGGTGGATGAGTTAAAAATTCCAATCTTGGTTCATCGCGGGAGTTACATTCTTGACATGGCGCAAAAATTTTCTCGATCAAGGAGTGATTTTTAAAAAAAAAAACAGTTTTAGATTTTAAAAAACATTATAATTAACAAAAAAGTCATACATTAAATAATTTTATAATTAATTCATTTTGTTTCGCTTTTCAAAAAGAATTCTAGATTCTCTTGTTTGGCCTCTCTTGTTTTATTGTGCAAATTTTGTCAATAACTGTTAAGTAATGCATCACAACCACGTTTTACAGCACTCGTAGTCTTCGTTGTTCTCTTCTGAAAACTCCATGCATTGGTTTTTACACTCAACTTTCGCACTTGAGTAGATTTGGATACATCATTTTCTAGGAACGTATGGCAGTCCATTTCCTGCAGTTCTTTATTGGTTAGGAGTTCACTGTGTGATTTTAACAAAGTCTGAATATCATCTATTAGGGGTACCCATAAGCAATGTCGTTTTTTCGATGCACCATTTTTAAATTAGTCTCCTTCAGTATGTTAGGGAGTAAGGACGTGTTATAAGTTTCTCTTGTGTAGCGGACCTGCTCGTGACTTTTAGACAAAAAAACGGTTTCTTTATCCCTCTGACGACAATTGGAGAGACGTGTCCGTCGGAACAACATCTGCGGAGCTGTATACTTTTTCAATATCATTTGAAAAAGAAAGCGACAGAGGCTACGAAGGATATTTACGAGATTTACGGTGACATATTGGATGTCAGAAAAAGCCAACGATGGTGGAAAAAATTTAAATCTGGTGATTTGTGTTTGGAAAACGAGCCTCGAAGTGGACGACCCGTCCAGGCGGATGAAGCAGCCGTGAATTCTGCAATCGAAGACGACCCGATGCTGTCCATTGAACAATTATCGGAAAAGGTCGGTACATCCTGGTCCAGTACTCATAAGATCCTAAATAAATTGGGAAACATTAAAAAATAAGGTGTTTGGGTCCCACACGCATTCACACGCGACCTCATGTTGCGAAATTGACGTGTGAAAATTCAGGATCTTGGATGGGTCACCCTGTTGCGTCCTCCATACTCGCCGGATCACGCACCATTTGATTTTTACTTATATCGTTCTATGGAACATTTTCAAAGATCAAAATTTCAATTCCTTCGAAGAGGTGAATACAGCCCTTTCAGACTATTTTCAGTCAAAACCCGCAGAGTTTTACAAGAAGGGCATCGATGATTTGAAAGAAAGGTAGCAGAAGGTTATAGATAATATGGGGAATTATTTTGTACAAGAAAAGTTAAATAAAGTATAAGAAAAATTGTTTTTAATTTCATTGGAAAAAACGACATTACTTATGGGTATAATAAATCAAACCTTCGATTGCTCCGCATATGGCTATTAGACTGATTTCTTCAATGATATTTTGAATATCATTTTCATAATTCAACTTCAATAAGTTCACTGAACAACCTTTCACAAACACCCTTCACTCACGACTGGGTGACTTCATTCCATGCTTCGTCGATGTTTCTGATAGCTTTCTTAATTTTAAATTGTTTCCACTTGCATGGCATCTTTATCATCTCCATCAGTGTCTTCAATGAGTTGGCGCATCGTTCTTCTTAAATAATAGGCTTTGAAGGCTGCTATTGTGCCTTGATCTATGGGCAAAAATACGATTTCAACGAGAAAATCAGTGCACAGTGTCTCAAGTTTCATAGGATGTCCTGGCGCATTGTTCAATACTAGAAGAGCTCGAGGTTCAACTTTATTATCCTAGCAATATTTTTTTATTGCTGGACAGAAACAAGTTTTAAACCAGTCCATAAATAAATTTTGTGTCATCCAATCCATGCTTTGTGATTATTTCGCCATAAAACTCGTAAATTGTTTTTAGGATAACCTTTCATGACAGTTTCAGATCGATAAATCAACAACGGTTTCAATTTTAATTCTCCGGATGCATTTTCGCCTGGAAGAAGAGTTAAACGATCCTTGGATGCCTTAAATCCAGGAGCAGTTTTTTCCTCTTTGGTAATAAACGTAGTCTGACCAGGTTCTAGCAATTAATAACGTATTATTCCAGAAAAATCCCACCACGCACAAACAAGGACCTTCTTTATTGTTATGGGTCGGAACAGGTACTTCTCCTAAAGAAAGGCATTGTTTTTTTCGTACAGGATTAATGTATAGCATCCAATTCCCATTTCCATGTTACAATTCGTCGCAAAAACGGATCGGCTTCATACCGAGACAAAAGAGGCGCATATGGCACGCCGTTGTTTGACCGCCGTCTCTGTCAATTCATGAGGAACCCAAATTCCTTGATTGTACAATTTTCCTATGCGACGAAGATGATCCTGAACTGTAGACCATGGACAGCCAATCTTCAATGATAATTCCTCAATTGTTTGACAAGGATCTGAATCCACCATCGCCTTCATAATATCATCGTCTAATTTTTGGGTTCGTCCTTTTCGTGCGACATCTTTAAGATTCCTATTTCTATTTTTAAACTTTTTAAATCACCGATGACACTTGTTTAGTTTCAGAACATCCCCGTAAGTATCGCTAATTTTTTTCACAGCTTCGTTTGCTTTCAGTTCTTGATAAAACAAAAATAGCATATAATGACGTAAGTGTGCTTCTTCTATTGTTGGCCTTGATATCTTTCTCCCTTAGAAGAATAAAAAAAAAATGAAAAAGAGAAACAATTTTGATTACTTTTCGGTCCCTCTAATATATGATACATTATTATGATTCATCTATGATTCATAGACGGTATTGATAACATAAATTATCTCAAGATTGTTACCAGCACGTAATAAATATCTCAAATTCCTAATTATGACGTTTATCCAATATGTAGCTGTTTAAAATATACTTTTATTTATATGTAGAAATGAATCGTCTCGATGTATTGTCTTAGTTGTTATCGTATTAATTGATCGTGTTTGTAAAGTAAATTGATTAGACGTGGTGCAGATGATCTTAGCTGTCACCGTCATCACGGCCGTGGTTGCATGGAGACAGTACCGAGCCAATCTATGCGAGGAGCATCTGGCAAATTATGTCGGAGCCGGCAGGGAAGATCGTCCTTTGCCACTAGTAACTATCGACAACATTCAATTAATGGTGAGTCATGTTTATGTATTAATTTGATGAGTGATGGACGAAATTTAGGGGGACCAAGAAGAAATCGCGTATTTTATATACATCACAAAAAATATTAATTTCTTATGTTTTTACATAATACTATTACAGTATACTATTTTACAAACAATTGCCCTCTCTCTTACATCTTTTCGATCTCCTTTTTGATTGAAAACTTGTCTGATTTGAATCAAAATACTATCATCGCATCGGCTACGTTTTTCTCTTGTGAATGTGAAATTTAATCGCTTTATATCAGCACCGCGTAAAAAGAGTATCGGGATGTACACATATTTATGCTGTCCTTGTATTATATCGACACAAATGTCTTAATCTTATCACTATTTTCAATCATTCATATCTCGATTAGTTAAAATGTGTAGTCAAATAAATATTAAGTTAAATAAAAAAAATAAGTCGAATTTCAGTTTTTCTTAAAACCTTTATTCGCTATCGTCACACCGGTGTGACAACGGTCAATTGACCGTCACAGTAAACTCTCATATAACGCTCCCCGCTATATCGCGGTTTTATATAACGAATTCGGCAGTCCCTCCTATAGCGCTCCCTTCTAGAACGTAAATTTACAAAATGAAATTAAAAATCCCTTTCTCAAAAAAAATTGTATGGGTACTTAGGGTACTATGTAGCAATGTTTCCTCATAAAAATATATACAAAGGCACATGGAGATTCCCAGACGGGAAGATTACAAACCAAATTGAACATCTACTCATCGATACCAGGCACAAGAGTGACTTGACTGACGTCAGGGTCCTGCGAGGAGCCAGTGTGGACTCAGATCATTACCTGAAAGGCACCAAAATAAAAGCGCGACTTTTATGCGCCAAAAAAAAAAAGAGAGAAAAAGATTTGACTCGAAAAGAATGGTTCGATGAGGAATGCCAACGGTTTACCGATAGAAAAAAGTGGCATATGGAAAAACGATGCAAAATAAATGCACTAGAGCAGTGGTTCTTAACCTTGTTGGAAGTACTGAACCCCACCAGTTTCATATACGCGTTAACCGAACCCTTATATCATACGTCATATCATATTTCATAAGATTGTACAATAAGTCGGGTATGTGTTTTGATCTTCGCCGAACCCGGGAGACTGACTCACCGAACCCCTGAGTTTCGATCGAACCCAGGTTAAGAATCACTGCACTAGAGGGTCCCTAAAAGAATACAAAAATAGAAAAAGAAGGAAAGAAAACTCACCGAAAAAAAGGGTCAATGGTATATAAATAATATGGAAGAAATAGAACATCTAAGCCAGCTAGCGAGTTCTAGAATGTTTTATAAAAAAACAAATGACTCAAAAGAATTTAAACCAAGATGCAATGCATGTAAGGATGAAAAGTGACAACTACTCAACGACAAATCGGAAATCTTGTCAAGATGGTTGAGATATTTCGGTAAAATACTGAATCCCGAAGTAGAGGCAGATATGGATTTCACAACAAACTTCCAGAGAGATGACACCCTTCAAACAGTCCCTTTAACCGACGAGAGCAAAGAAGAAAAAAACAACCCACCGACTCAGTGCGAAGTTGTCGCAGGAGTCCGAAAATTGAAGAACTGTAGTGCCTGGATAATATATAAGCCGAGCTGATGAAATGCCGCGGGAGTACACCAGCTTCTAGGACATTCTGTATGTTTGAAGGTTGGAACAAGACTCCAACCTAACGTACCTGCACCCTTGCCCTAAATGGGCGACGACTCCAGTAAATGATCGTACGAGGAACTATATAGGCTTTGTGGATGGACTGGGAAATGGCTCTACAAAAGCCACAACTCGCGAAAGTTCGCTGAGGCAGGGCCGGATTCGCAGATCTCTACTTAGGACTAGAAAGCCCCCCGATCCCCGTCCTGACTGAAGGATACAGACGCTGACGAGGCTTATGGTTAACAAGCCTTCTTGTCCCCGGAAGAAAGGAAGACCAAGGCTGAGGTGGTTGGACTGTGTACAGGTGGACATTGCATGATTAAAACTTAGCAGAAGATGCAGCGACGTGGCGACAGACCGGATAAAATGGAGAAGGGTGTTGGATGATGTATAAATAGTACAAAAACCATCAACGACATTTATGGACCAGTGGCGACTGAAAACAGACGTCAATTTTGGCTTTAACGATTTAAATCGGGTGATTATCAGAATTATGGAATACAGCATATCAGGAAGATCCTCAAAGTTCGATGGCGACATGCTGAAATCTTTAATTGAATCAGATCCTTGCGAAACTATAGAATAGTTAACAAGCCTTACTGACCCCGAAGAAAAGGAAGGTTAAGGCTGAGGTGGTCGGACTATATACTGTAGACTGGCTACTGCATCATTGAAACTTACTGGAAGATGGAGCTACGTAGCGACAGACCGGATAAAACGGAGAAGAGTGTTGGATGAAGCCAGGGCTCTACAATAGGGTTGTTGCGCCTATGATGATGATGACTTAGGCTACTATAGCATATAGGACACAGTGGAGAGGGTAAAGTCTGTGGTGGTTATTCTACGTGTTTGGACCAACGTCGTGTTGTGCCTTGGCAACAATACGCGGCGGCTCCGGAAATCTACCACGCTTCCCCCGCGCAGACCTCCGCCCGCAGTTGCAGCGTGAACACGCTCCTGCGTTACTTCGCCATGACGATTCTGGAGACTCTCCTCTCGTCCTCTGTATGGCCATTTATTTCCGACACCGATCTTATAATCAGCGCAGCCAACCAGATCAGCCAAGACTCCGCCTCAGCATCCACGACTTGGGGCCTGGCATGCTGCGTCGAGCAACTCCGAGCTAATGACCCCTCGTCGAGGATCATCAGGAAGAGTGCTCTGACACTCTGGACTCTCGACTGCCAGGAGTGCCGTCATTGTCAGAGGTCGCGACAGAGAGCGCACCAGGACGTCGCTCGATCACGTGCTTACTCATAACCTAACAGCTGCCTCGTAACAATTTCTTTATAATTAATAAATGTGTCGATGTGTTCAACTATACAAACTGTGTTTGCATTTCGTCCACCGGCGAGAGTAAAGGCTCGCCATGGTCCGAGTCACGAATCCTTCCACATCCTTTACAAGTCTGATACCAACAGGGTAGTAGATGTACGTCCAATGCCAGCAATGGCTAAGAGAGGGAAACTCTTTACAAAAAACCGTATACCAAGACGGCTTGGGTCCCCGCGGTATGGACACGAAAGGGGACCCTCACGTCACGTGTAAGACTCAGGTTCCTTTGGCCTCGACTGCCATTCGAGAGATTGGTAAGACCCATGCCTTGATGATGATGATATGAGGGCTGACTGTGTATACAGTAGAACCCCATCGTTTTTCAAGTGGCCTTCTTACAAAAACGACGAATGCGGGAAGTCTCTAATTGAAATGTTACACTAATCCCTACTTGGGATTTCGGTAGATGAACCGAAACTACTGAAAATTACTGTGCATTCCTCATACTCTAGGGTATTCCCCACTGGAGTACCAGGACGTTTGTGCGCTGAGACAATAGATTAATTATTAGATTTGTTCTAGAATTTTTAGTTTCTGTTACAGTCACGCATCAGAACTTTAAGACGATAGATCCGATAGGAACGATGCATGCGGGAATAAGCGATAAATACGGGAATGATAGATCGATATTCCTTTGTAGTTAATTCTAAATAATAATTCTCAAGAGTGTTCAATAGACTGAAAGTAATATCCAAAGACAACAGCTCGATTACTGTAACGCGATATTTCACCGTGTACTTTCGACTTTCACATGCATAAAATAGATTTTACTTTGTTTAAATAATGTTATTCTCTAGAGAATGTTTGACTGATAAGGGGACTGATGACATTCATTACTATACTATAGCTTGGCATAATCGTAGTAGTTGATTATTCATTCATAGATTAATTGCACCTTATGCACATTGCGTGCAGGTCCCAAAGGTCGCCGGGTAAAAATCTTTCGAGGTAAGCGATTAGTTTTTGAGGTCAGCGTAATATTCAACCTCACTTCTATGTTATCTATCGTGTATATGTGTCTTAATTATCATAGAATATTTGTAGCGCCGAAATAAACTTTATGAACAACAAATGCAACGCATTGCACTTCCGATTTTGTTTAAATTATTTTTTTTTGACTTAACTTAATAATGTAGGAATTTAATTTATTTTGTTTACGTCTAATTTATGAACTTCACGGCTAAAATTAAATATGTCAGAGGTTATCAACTCAATTAAAATTAATTATTTGTTCATTTTTGGTATTGAGTTATCGAAATAATTTTTAAACAAAGTCTAAAGGACCTAAATTATGTCGCAAAAGATACACAATATATTGATTTAATTTTGAATATTTTTTATTAATCATTTAAAATTTATATCTTGCGATTTAAAAGATTAAGATATTCAACTTTGCACACGCCATTTCGTGAATGATAATAATATTACAATATAAGTAATTATATCAGAGCTCATCAACCTATTTGTCAAAGGATTGAATTATTTTAATAAAAAAAATATACAAAGGTTCACGATCCCCCCTTTTAAAAAAAGTTTGTTTCTCTACAAACCTGAAAAGCTAAAGGCTGATTTTTTTATATTTCCGATGTGACTGTTCTGTATTTTTAATCTTTAAACCAGGGCTTCGAACCGTTATTTTTTCGTTCCGGTTCAATCTAGTCGTGTCGATGGGGTATATTAGGGACCCCAAGTTTTTTATTGTCAAATAACTCTTTTGATATAAATCCTACAAGTTACAAACTTTTTGTATTTGTCTAAAAAAATAAAAACACTAGCGCGATGTTTTTTCTCACTCGCATCCGGTACAATGTGCCGAGTGCGAGTGAAACGTGCATTTTTACACAAAATTATGAAGCACATAATGCATAACTATTTTTATTCTTAAAATAATCCGTTTAAAGAAAATCAATAAAGAATTCATCAATATCTTGACTTGAAATGATCGGGGTCCCTGATAGACCCCCTTCGGACGCCGCGGTCATTTTTTTTTTTAAAGAACTTGCCAGTGGAGAATTAAAATACTCATTGTTCCAGTTGTTTCCAACTAGGGCTGCATTTCTAAATTGTTTTTCAATTAAGAGCTAAAAACTGGAAATTATTATATTCTTAAATCCATTTTATTATATTTTCCGATGTGATTTAAATCTGACTGTTCTATATTTTTAATATATAAACCAGGGTTTCGAATCGTTATTTTTTTCGTTACGTTTCAATTAAAAATAATATATATCGGTTCGGTTCTGGTTTTCATTCCGAAAAAAATAACGGTTTAGATCGGTTTTCGGTTCAGCTCTGAGCGATTGTTTCTAATTTTTTTTAACATGCGCCGAACCGAAATAAACCGATATTTTGTAATACAGTAAACTCCCCTATAACGTGGAACCTATCTTGACGTTATAGGGGGATTTACTGTATTGCTGTTCAGCAGCCAAGGGGTTAACTCAGTGATTCTCAAAGTGTGAGCCGCAGCTCCCCAGGAAGCCGCGGTGTCGTCATAAGGGCGCCGCGAAATATTCAATGAAACAATTCGGAAAATTTGGTGGAATTTCCAATTCTCGAAATTGTTGCGCCATCATTTTCTTTAACCCTAAATTATGTAAGTGCTTCATTATCCCGATAACGCGTTGCTCTAATAACGCGGTCCCAACTTTCGCGTTATCGGGGGTTTTACTGTACTTTTAAATTTTGTTCTGTTTTGCCTTGCTCTATATTTTTGTCTAATATATTGACATTTGAGGCCCCTAAGATTGCGAGGACCGTGATAGCTGCCCCCCTGTTCCCCTTCTAAACGTGCAGCTCTCAAACGTTTTTTTTTATTTAAATATTTTACTGCCTATCAGATTAAAAAAATGAGTATAATGCACATTATAGGGTGTAGGGATAGTGAAAATATTTAGATGTAGGGGGGGGGGCCTCAAATTTGAATTGCACCTGGGGCCTCTCAAGTGCTAAATCCGGCATTTTCGCTGATATATTATAGTTTTAGCTACATTTTCATTTAGTTACAGAATCATTGACTTAGAAAATCATTTGTTTAATCTTTTAGCTGTTGAAATATTTTAAATCGTTGTTTTATGTACTATTGCAACTTCTTTGTAACAAAAGGGTTAAGGAATATTTCCAGCATTTTTTTATTTTGGTAGACCTGTTTTATGACATATATTGACATTGGTTTTAATAACAAATGCTTATTTTACTGTTGAGTTAAATGTGCATTTTTGTCGGTGGAAAAGGCCTGAACCTTCATATTCGCCGTACATGTCTCCTCTGCGACTTTTGGCTATCCTTAAGGGTTTATTTTCATTTATTTTTATTATTATTTTTGCACCTCTAAACCAGCCATACTCAAACTTTTTTTCCTCAGGGACGCATTCCAATTTTTGCTTTTCTACGTGGGCCGCAACATATTAATAGTAAACTGTAAATGCAACACATACTATACTGCATACATAGGTAGTATTAATACTTTTTCCTAGTTAATTATTATAAATATATAATATTTTTATCGCAGATGTAACATATCTCTTTTTTCAATCTTATTAGCATTATTTTCAGCTTTATTCTTATGAAAAATCTTTATAATGATATATAATTTATATAAAATATTATGTTGAGTCATTAATAACTTCCGATTCATGTAGACAGTTTCTATTGTTTGGATTTACGCGCAGTGAGTCACCCGATAAGGGGATTTTTGTTTTAACTAAATAGATAAGTCACCAAATATTTTTTATTTCACACTATACTGCATACATATGTATGTATGCAGTATAGTATGAAATAAAATATATTTGATGACTATAATTATTTTGGGCCGCGCATAAGAGCTCTTGGGGGCCGCATGCGGCCCGCGGGCCGCGGTTTGAGTATCGCTGCTCTAAACTGTTGATGACATGAATATTTGTATGAATATAGATAATTTGAACATAATTTATTGTATTATTTTTTTAACCAAAAACAAAACTTCAGTAAACCCTCCTATAACGCTCGATGTTATACGGCAGTTTTCTTTAACAAGTTCGACAGTCTCTCCTATAGCGTTCCCTCTTAAAACGTATTTTTTTAAAGTCAAATTATGTACAAATTCTCCTCTGCGACTTTTGACTATACTCAAGGGTTTATTTTCATTTATTTTTATTATTATTTTTGCACTTTTAAACTGTTGATGACCACTGCCCCGTTTATATTGTATACGTAGTCGCCATTCAATGTCACTTGTTTCAATAAACGTACACGGAATTTCTTTGCCGAGGCCTCTCAGAAATTCATAGCCGCCTCTTCAGCGACGTCTTACCCCGAGGTGCTGTCGCGCTTCATGTCTTTCAATCTGAAGCGCCAATCTGGACGTGAAACGGGAGAAGAAGGAGCCGGGATTACACGATGGTAACGTTTAAAATTCAAATAAAACATCCAACCGTCGACATGTGTGTACAAGTGTTTTTTGAACGAATTCTTCAGCACAGCCTCGCCGTTTCCACGGTATTCTTCGGGCCAAGGACCTTTGGCACATATTTACTTTAAATTATATAAGTAATAGCATAGTAATCGAAATTAATTATAATTAGTGCAGTGATTAACTAGTTGCCATGGACCACGGTTCAGAGAGTGAACCGAGTATTGTCACGTTTATTATGGATATTTTTATTAATATTGAGCGGACGTTTTAAACATCAACTTCATAAATGTCCTTTTCCATGTCTCCCGAGTTCTATGTGCGCGAAGGGTTGCCGGCCCTCAACGAATGGCAGCCCTCCGACAATTGGTACAAACCGCCGTCGAATCCAAAATTCAATCACTTTCCGTCGCCGAACAGTAAAAAAAAAATTACCGTAAGTAGTCCATGTATTTTTAATTGCGCGAAAATTGTAAACCTCTGGCTGTGTTTGTTATCATCAGCGGCCAATAAAATTCAGAACCATTAAAATTTATTTCCACACTCGGTGTGATTTAGTTTTCGTACGGTGTTCGAGCAGGCAATGTCCGATAGCGTCTGAGAGAGCTCGTATCTTATCGGAGACAGTTTCAATATTCAAACGCGACGCCATCTTCGCGCGCTCAGATGCGTTGACGTAGCGCGGCCTTAACACCAACTCGTCCGGCCATCGCCGTACATGCAGTATCCGCGGGAGAAGATGGATTTCCTCCAAAAGAGATTCAGCAACGGCACCAAAGCGGTATTCCATCATTAAAATATATATTATATTAATATATTTCGGCGTGTCTGACCTTTTTTTTTTTTTACAAAAATGTTATGTCGGTAAAAGCTGACCAGTGATAACCTTGTTTGTTTATGTTTTCATATATAAGTAACGGACGCACAATCTTGCATAGTTTTCTTTTTAATGCCATTATAATATTTGCGGCACGTATTTACGAGTTATCGGTTTTAATGGCTTGCTATTTGTATGCAAATTTTAATTGGGAATATTAGTATTTTTTAAATATAATATAAATAAACGTGATTTTTACGATTTAATTTTATATTATCAATGAAAAATTCTGCAATCGTAATGCATTATTTTTAATGCTACATTAGTTTTTAATTTATTAAAAATATTAACTTGGAATAAGTGTCATTGTTTTTATTTTTATTTAATACTTTTTAAACCCATCCCTCACGATGGCTCGAAAACAATCGAGTCGTCCGAAGGGGGTCTATCAGATACCCCAAGCATTTCAAGTCAACATATTGATGAATTCTTAATCGGTTTATTGACGAATATTGCCGAATATTGTTGTTTTAGTGTGCACTATATAGCATGTGTCACTCGTACGTTTTACTTTTTTTTGAAACTGCATACATTTATTATATTTATTCTTTAGACTTTTTTAGACAAATGAAAAAAGTTTGTAACATGTAGGATTTATATTAAAAGAGTTATTCGAGAAAAATCGAAAACTTGGGGTCCCCAATAGGCACGGATAATGTAATAATAATATATACAATAAGCCCTCCTATAGCGTTTCCTCTAAATCGCTCTCATAAATACTCTATGGTTTTATTTTTTGCCACTTTGAGGCCCCTAATATCGCGAGGCCCCCGGGCAGCTGCCTCCCTGTCCCCCCTCTGATCAGCCTTATATAGAATCAGTGTCGGATTTCCCCTTAGGCGCATAAGGCGGGATCTGGGACGCCTGGGACCTCATACATTCAGGGGCCTCAATTCCATCTCTTAAAAGTTTATTTTTATTTAAATATATTTTCCTGTAGCGAAGAAGTCGGGACTAAGTAATAAAAAACCCGCGTTATAGAAACCAAAGGCACTCATATTTGGCCAGAGGGCTTTTTAATTTTATTTTGTAAATTTAACAAAATGAATACATCGATCATTTTTCCATTCGCACATTTTAAATGACCTTGTTTTATATTTATTTTTTTTGCGCGCCTCGAAAATTTAATTTAGAAAACCGTGGTATTGCAAGGAGCGTTATAGAAGGGTTTATTGTACCGTTTATTTGCTCATTTTATTTACCGTATATTTTTATTATTGAAGGCTAATTTTTGGAGTAATTACTCTTTTCAAAAAAAAAATATAAAATAAAAATATAAATGATTATTCTAAGAATTAAAATATTTAATCATATTGGATTTTTTAACTAATCAATATGACGCGTAAATGACAACGCTCTCGGCGATGTCTCGCCGCAGATTGAGCTATCGTAGCCCGTGTCACTCGTACGTTTCACTTGCACTCGGCACATCGCGATATCGCGTATCAACGGCAATCAACGGATGTTTATCGTTTCTTTGAAGAATCCTTAATCTACGTTTTTCTCCATTCTTTTTATTATTATTTAATCGTTATTAATTTTCGTCCATTTGTAATTAAGTCGTTTAATTCCTTTAGCGATTTTTTATCTCCTAAATATTGGCAAAACGTCGTACTTTCATGTTTTTTCCTTGTAATACTTGTGAATAGATATTTGTAGCAGAAAGCCATGTGTGACGAATACGGAGGCCGCGTTTTTTTTCATCTGAAAATCTCATAACTCGCGTGAAAATTCAATTCAAATCAAAAATAAAGTAACCAATGTCAAAATACGTCATGTACACGTGTGTTTACATATAAAACATTATAATATCCATTTTATTAAATATATTTTGACCTTTTTGTGCATAGATATGTACTAAAAATGAATGACTAAACACATTTCTAAGGATTCGTGGCATTGTACGCACACACGTATTGACATATGACAGAGATGCCATATTAATGTCGCAATATTTACTATTGCTTTTATATCGATTGTATTACAGGATGTAATTCAATGAACCGAGCACGGGTAACACTATAGCGACACTCGCCGTACACACGAGACAATATATATATATCATTTCCAGATAATATCTGAAACGAACCAAGTATCCGAATTATTCGATATTATCGGATGATACGTTTATCGTACACATTATATAGATAGTGCAGCTAATAAATGCGAAAAAAATAATACAACCACGCGTGATAAATGCATGACATACGAAATATTGGCATTATGCAATCGATGATGAGATACAAAAAAAATAATTATATCTATTTTTTTATTATAATATATCAGAATTTGTATGTAAAATTTGAAATGCGATATCTGCTCACAAATACGTGTAATTGGATCAACACGATTATGCGACTTGAATTACACGTGACATTCAAAAACTATTTAATTTTGTGTAATAGAATTTCCCGAAAATTATATTTTTTATACGTGCAATAAATATTATCAATTTGTTTTGCCATGGAAAATGTGGAAAATTCAATTTTCTCGATTGACCGGATATTAGGATTTTCCTCACCCTTGATCCGACGATTTTTAATTGAGAATTTTTCCATTAAGGAAGTGCTATATTGCATTGCCAATCTAGTAATCGTAATCTAGTAGATTCCGAATAATATTATAATTTTATTAATCTTTATAGATTTTCAATAGGACTTTATTATTATTAAAAAAAATCATTTAGAAGTTAATTCCCATCGAAATAACTTAAAATATCGAAATACTTTGCTGTAAGATTATTAATTTGTACTTAAAGACATTCATGATGTTATTGATAACCTTTAGAGGTCATGAACCCTGAGATCCCAGATGTTAGATCCAGTTTTCTTGTGAACCTTGGGATTTTTATGATTTATGGATGACTTATCTCTCAAACTTTCCGAATCTCTTTTGTATTATGCTATCCTGCTTCTTCTTAAAGATATTTTTTATAATGTTCAATAAAATATTTTTTACAAATAATTGTTGTCCCTGATCTGTCTTGAAAAAAAATCTGAACAAAAATAATACTGCAGTGATGCCCCAGTCTCCGTATTCGCTTTTTTTCATATTCCCGAAGATGAAGTTATTTTTAATTGACTTATTTTGTTAGAGAAACTTCCCGCATTTATCGTTTTTTTCAGAGGTCCGTCCTCTCAGGTTTGAGCAAAGGATATTGGTCTTATCTTGTTGTTGTGTTAACACTCTTGTTAGTTTTCTATAACAAGTTCGACAGTCCCTCCTATAGCGTTCCATCCTAAAACGTAAATTTTTAAGGCGCGCCAACAAACTAATATATAAATATAACAAGGTCATTTAAAATATGCGAATGGAAAAATGCACTCCTGCCCTTTTAATCTCACCACATTCAGTATCTCAGAATCCACACGAATAACAAAACCCTCCTATAACCCCCCCTCGTCAACCCTCCTATAGCGCTAAGTTTGTTCACGCACGTGCGTAAATTTTTGTTATCAAAAAAAGGGAATTAATTTTATTTAACTCGTCAATGTATTAGAAGATATTTGCGATGTAATTTGACCTTAAAAATTTTAGCATTTTATAGAAAACGGCGATTTAGAGGAAGCGCTATGGGAGGGTTGACTGTTCTAAATAATAATAATAAAAAAAAATGATACTAGGTCACATAAAACAATTTAAATATGATAAAATAATATTTTTGAAATAGTCAATCCAAGTATTTTTTTTTTTGAAAAGAGTAATTACTCCAAAAATTAGCATTCAATAAAAAAATATAGTAAATAGTATGAGCAAATGAGCAAATAAACGGTACAGCAAACCCTTCTATAACGCTCCCTGCAATACCACGGTATTTTGTATGAGTGCCTTTGGTTTCTATAACGCGGGTTTTTTTATTACGTGTTCCCGATTTCTTTGCTACAGGAGGTCCGACAATATTTGATAGAAGATCATACTTTACTCTGATAAGCAGTAAAATATTTAAATAAAAAAAAACTTTTAAGAGCTGCATTTGAGGCCCCTGAATTTATGAAGTCCCAGGCTCGCGCCTTATGCGCCTAAGAGAACATCTGCCACTAGTTCTATACAAGGCTAATCAGAGAGGGGAGAGGGGAGGCAGCTGCCCCGGGGCCTCGCGATATTAGGGGCCTCAAAATGGCAGAAAAAAAACAATACAGTATGGTAACGTTGAAAAAATATATTATTCGCTTACTGTATACATCTTTTATTAAAAGTAATAATTTGCATCAAAAGATAAAAAAACATACAAATGTGAATACAGCTTTTTCACGTCAAATGCATCCTTTTTCAAATCAAATGCACCTTTTTAAAAATCTAATGCACCTTATTAAAACATTTAAATACGTTTTCCCACTAATTACGTTTTTTTTCAGTTTCTTCAAAAATGGAAAAACGGGTTCCATAGTATTTAATACCCCGAATTTACGTTTTGGGGTGCAAAAGGTGCATTTGACGTGAAAAAACTGTATCATGTTTTTTCACGGGTATATTTGAACGTATCTCTACTATTTTATTAAGCTTCGTGTCTTTTTTAACGCGTTTTTTTTTATTTCTGGGAACATATCCTTGTGTTTTTGAATGAGATCTATGTTTTTACGCTGTTTTCAGTTACGCGATCTTTCATGGGACGTATCTACCGCGAATATCACGGGATGGAGTGTATATATATAGTCAGCCCTCCTATAACGTTTCTTCTCAATCACTATTTTCTACAAAATTCTTTGTCAACCAAAGAGTATTGGCCTTAATTTCGCTGGGCTATGTATTACAGTCAGCCCTTCTATAGCGTTTCCTCTAAATCGCTGCTTTTTACAAAATTCCTTGTCAACCAAAGAGAATTGGCATTTATTTCGCTTGGCAATATTTTATAGATTTACAAAATATCTAAATTTACCTTAAAAATATTAGAATTTTGTAGTAAATAGCGATTTACGGGAAACGTTATAGGAGGGTTGACTGTATATATTTACGAAATATGTAATATTCTTTTTTATTTACATCTCTCACTCTATAATGCTTTTAACAATGATAAAATAAATAAATAGAAAAAATAACCTCTATATTCGACGGATATAACGCCTGCGACTTCTTCTTATTCCTGAAAATTGAGAATATAAAAACAGAATCCCTGAAAAGTGATAAACGCCATAACAAAAATTGCTATCCCAAAGTCATTCGAAGATCGGAAATGGCGTTGACAAGTTTTTTATCAGAATTCGTGGATTAGACTTTTTTTATGGTTTTTATTTATTAGTATAAATAACTGTTCAATGTGCTTTTCCATTTTTGCGCGAGCCGTAATCGATATTTTAAAAATAAGTTAATTACGCGACATGGATATTCTATGTAGCGGCGTTCAACGCTTGTTGTGAATTGCAGGTATTGTTGCAATTCGTTAGTGTCGTACAGGTGATTGGCGGAACTAGCACGTGTCGCCCTAGCTCTCACCCTTGCAGAGTTTTCCCACCAGCGAATCTGCAGTCTCGCGTTACGCGCCACTCGAGCAGTTACGAAACGTTCGATCCGCGATGGACCGGGAGGCGTCGCCATCAGGCGACACCGGCAACGAGACGTTCGATTCCGTGCTACAAGAAGATTCTCCGGCGAGACAGCACGCCGACAGGCCTCCGTTGGACGTAAGCACTCCGAAATCGGACCAATCGTCGATTAAATTGAAGCTGAGCGCTCTGACGTCGCCGTTCAGAGGCACCAAAGGGTTTCGGCTGTCGAAGAAGGGGAGAAATGTCGAGAGGGCTGAGGAAGACAGCGATAGGGATTCGAAAAAGTCGCGAGGGAACGAGGACGACGACACGGAGGTCGACAGCGAAGAGGGCGATAGGCATAAGGTTAAGAAGAAGAGTAGTGCGAGGAGTAGGGCAGGGGCGCTCGTGAGGCGGCTCGGTTCGTTGGGGGGGCGCAGACAGGAGGCGAGGGTTGCCGATCAGCTGGCCAACTCGGGCAGCTCTGACGTAACGACGCCGGACGCCGACAAACGGTCACTTCGCCTCAAGGGAGACGGTCGCGCCTCGGATCCCAGCTTCAACGATGAGTCCGGATCGCGCTTCGGATCCGCCGAAGATGTCGATATGCAATCGCCAATAGCGGAACCCGAGTCCAAAGTGTTATCCGACGCCGAGAGTGCGACCGCGCCGGCCACCGACCTCATATCTGCTGAGGACATCACCTCGATAGCCACAAACCATCCCGTGTCAACGAAGCCGTTCGCCATCTCAACATGGAAACCCAAGAGCTCTAAACCGGTCGAGATAGAGAGACCCATCGAATCTCCGAGCCCCGAGGACGCGTTGCGCAGGCGCATCTCGTTCGTCAAGCAAGCGACTTATTGCCTATCCGAGGATAAAGAAGATTTACCGGACGACGACTCTCCCGTTGAAGATTCAGATCTTCCTGTGATAACGTTATCGCGCATGGTAGAACTAGCTAGATTGCAGCGTCGATCAAACGATCAGCCCAACAGAAGCACCAGTCCCAGTCCCACTCTGGACTCGGTAGGAGTGCTCAACAGTTCGACGTCGCAACTAATCGACGAGAAAACCGACAACGAAGATTATGAAGACACGCAGGGCGTGAACCTGTCGAAATCCGATCCGATGCCGCCCTATGGTGATTTGATCGTTCCAGAAAAGAAAGCAGCGATGGGCAGCGGCACGTCTCTGGTATGTCTCTCGTCTGGTTAACACTCAGTCATAGTTTAACCCGATCATGAAAGACACGATCGAGTACACGAACGTCTGCGAATGCTGCGGATGGAAAGTGGAGACCACCGTCATATGTGCAGTAATATTTTTGATGTTTAACCATATCGAGATGCATTATCTTGATTTAAAATAAAAAAGAGTCACGGGAAACGAGTCGTCGAACGCTTCAGACGCATATTGAATTACAACCTGATTTTATTGCACATGCAATCGATATCGAACGCCTGATTACATACAAACACGTTTATATCTCTCGGGATTTATCTCGAATAATGCATTTAATATTTTCATATTTTAGAATATCAATCTGATTTTTCATATTATATTTAAAACAATCGTGTAAATAGATTATTAACACCGTTCCGAGTGTACGCCGAGATGCGTACATTGCACGCGACAGTTTTGTGGTTGCTGTATCGAATTTCCGTCGAAGATATTGTTACTCGCTACCCTCCGATCGTTTTATTTTATTTTAAATTTTACGCATTCATATAAAATATGAATATTGCGATAGTAAACAATGAAAACGTTCATCCGATAAATAAAAACAACACATATTCTTATCATTTTCATAATGAATCATCATCCCGTAAACATATTTAAGATATATATATATCGATGGTTATAGAATTCATATTCTTAGAATGTATTCGATGGATATTTCTAATCCGATTGTCCGACGATTAGTAATCCCCGATACTTCATTCACAAATATTTGTTATTATACACGTTTTTATCGTCGAAACTATCCATATGTTTTGTGATAAGCAATCTTATCGTGTGAAAAAGCATAAAGATATCAGATCATACGTGTAAAGTGGATATTATAAGGTTGCGTACCGCAGTTAGCGTTAACAGTTTGTGTCTGCGTTCAAACAATGTGTCCGAGACGAGTAATTACCGCATAATCCGTCTCATCGCTAGCGAATCGTGTGTCTAATCGTACGTTTTATTTGTTTCAGACACATCCTCCGGGCAATCCGGCCGATAATCGACGGGAATATCTCTATAAAATATTGGTGATTGGCGAATTGGGCACCGGTAAAACATCGATAATCAAACGGTACGTCCATCAGTTCTTCAGTCAGCATTACCGGGCGACGATCGGCGTCGATTTCGCACTCAAAGTACTCAACTGGGATCCGAATACGACGATCAGACTGCAACTATGGGATATCGCAGGTAATAAATCGTTGCATAAACACTTATCCGCATATAACAATCGTAATGTCTTTCGTCTGACAAGCCAAACATTTCATGTTTACACGGGAGATAGCGCTATAAATGTGCATACACTGAATCGTCGAGAGATTATAACGTTTTAAATAATGTAATGAGGTTAAAACATCGTTTGCAATATATAATTTGTGTAAATTAATTAATAAATAATGTTTCAGGACAAGAGCGATTCGGCAACATGACGAGAGTATATTACAAAGAAGCCGTCGGCGCTTTCATTGTGTTTGACGTATCGAGGGTCTCCACATTCGAGGCAGTCGTTAAATGGAAACAGGATTTAGATTCTAAAGTACAATTAGCTAATGGAGCGAGTATACCTTGCGTCCTTCTCGGAAACAAAGTATGTTATATCAAGTCTAACGGAGAGTTCTGTGCGTTTATTAATATTTTCATCGTTATTTATGATCTTTACTCGGTGTGATGGAATAAAATGTCTCGTCTAATGCGAAAAAATCGAAACATTACATAGCAAACGGCTGCTTTATTCACAAACAATCGTTTAAAAAAAAATGTACATGGAAACAACGAAGATTATGGTCAACGGAGAGAATATTCAGAAGAAAATAGATATTCTGGGGAGTCGCTAAAGCAGTATGTGGCTTCTCGTTCTCATGATACCCTGTCATTTGCCCCGTATTGACCACCACTGCTCTTTTTTTCTCGAGCGCTGTATTCTAAACATCCATTTGAGTATATTCTCATATTTTGAGATGTTTATCTTACAATGTTTTCAGATATGATTCATTTTTTATCATCTGTTATCATCCGATCTATGAAATGATCGTTTTTGTTCCGAGCAAGCAGCGTAATAACGTCTCGTCCAAGTATCTCGTTGTGTCCTAACAATATCGTCATCGATAAGAGATGATTTCTGAGAGCATGGCTTAGCATTAAACATCTCTTGCACGTTCTATCGTAATGAATGAATAAGTGAATTTCATATTTCTGAGAATGAATCTCACTTAATACCGAGATGCTAAATCATTTTATATTTTTGATGTAAGTTTGCCTATATGTTCAAATGTATTTATCATCACATTATTCAAGTATCACCTCAGCCGATCCATTACATATGTATTGCACTATATCAGTGCAGGTGAACCTTTTTGAGAAGTGGGTCAAATTTATGTTTATTTTTTTTTAATACTAGCTCGTGTGCCAACTTGAAACAGTGGGGTACGGTGGACTAGATGTTGGGTGTGCTGAATGTGGAAAAAAAAAGTCTTTTTATTATTTATACAATAATTCTATTCGTTTTTGCGACATTAATTTTTCAAGTAATATCAATGGAGAAAAAAATACTCATAAAACTAAAACAGAACGGCACATTTTACGATAATTCCATTAAAAATTTATGTCGCAAAAACGAAGAATAGGATTAATATATAAATAATAATAAAATTCATTAAAAAAACTGTATTTTTTTTATATTTTTTTTCCACATTCAGCACACCCAACATCAACATCACCGTACGCCCCTAGTGTCAAGTCAGTGACGTCACTTTTACGGGGAGGTGCGTTATGGGATTTTCATTTCCAAATCTATTGTGAAGATGTCAAGATTCGTCATAAATATTTTAATACTTTCATACATAAGAACATTAAATCAATTAACCAATTTATATTTGAAAATTAGTACAAAAACTATTGTATTTTTTATTCAATTTCTTCATATATATTGACCAACCGCTTAAAACTTAAACAATACACGTCATTTAATCCTTTCAGTGCGGCCCCCATGACGTTCATGGGCACGCGAATTATGTCCAATGCGTATGTCATTTAAAAAGGTTCTGCGAATCAGGGTTATATAGTCACTATAAGTGTATACATTCCCCTGGTCCGTATACACTTAATATAAATAAGCCGCTTCGTCCGAAGGTATTATTTAAAGTGAAAAATTTACCTCAAGCATTTTTTTTAATTTGATTATTCTAAGAATAAAAATAGTTGTTCATGATGTGCTCCAAAATTCGGTCGATTTTTTGGATTTTTTACTAATCAATATGATGCGTAAATGGCGCGCACACCCGGCGATGTCCCGCCACAACGTAACAACGCGCAAAATTGAAAATACACACAGTCAAACCTGTTTTTGTGGGGTGGGGTAGAGATCGCATAAAAAAATATATATACATATAAAAATATTGAATTTTCGCTTTGAAATGAATCTTTTCTTAACCTAACCGTGCCGATTTGGAAACCCAAGTTTTTGATTTTTCTCGAATAACTCCTTTAATATAAATCCTACGTGTCACAAACTTTTTGTATTTGTCTAAAAAGTCTAAAGAATAAATATAAATAATCATTGGCCTTTATTGTGCACAATTGCAAAACAACAATATAAGTTATTCTTAGAAAAAAAATTAAAACATATGTCAAGGCATTTTAGAGGAATTTATCAATATTTTGACTTGGAATGTTTGGGGTCTATTTTCATACAAAATATACCCCATCGGCCAGATCCGTTGGTTACGAGCCGCCGTCACGGATCGGTTAAAAGAGGACGTTTATGCATATTAAAATAATATTATCGCACAGAACTCTCCGCGTAGACGGAATATATTTATTAAACAATGACTAATATCGAACCGATAAATAATATTATGATTTATTTATTTTCAGTGCGATCAACAAAAAGAAGGATTAATCAATAATCAAACGAAAATGGAGGAGTTTTGTAAAGAAAGAGGATTCGATACATGGTTCGAGACTTCGGCAAAGGAAAACGTTAACATTGAAGAAGCCGCTCGAGCGTTAGTTTCTAAGGTATCACGAAAGTTTCTCTCATATTTACAAAAGGAGATAAATCGAATATTAAAAATTATAGAACAGTGGCTGTTCTATTCGGATTGAATGTAGAATTATCGATGAGCAACATGGGTTTCGGCCTAGACGCTCAACAGTCACGGATCTTCTTAGTTTTTCAAATTTTGGGTCCAAGCCGACGTTAACTATTACGACTTAAGCGTTTGATGAAGTCGATCATGCTAGACTCATTTTGAAACTAGATAGTTTTGGGTTCTCGGATAAATCTCGTACTTTTCTTCTCAAGTTACCTTACAGAGAAGAAACAATATGTGACATACGACTCCCACACGTCGTATGCTTACAATTAGTAACGTACGGTGGTATTGCTTTTGGGTGTGCTGAATGTGGAAAAAAATATAGTTTTTTTTAAATGAATTTTATTAAAGAAAGAATAGAATTATTATATAATAATAATAAAATACAATAAAAAAAACTGTATTTTTTGTTATATTTTTTTTTCCACATTCAGCACAACCAAATTGAGTCCACCGTACGCCACTGCTTACAATACACCTTCCGGTATTCCGCAGGGGTCAAATTTAGGACCTTTATTATTTATTTTATTCATAAATGATATTCATCGGGTCCTTAATTGCAAATTCTCACTCTTCGCAGGCGATTTTAAAATATTTCGATCTGTTACTTCAACGGAAGATGCCCTTTCGTTGCAGTTGGACATTGACGGATTGTTCACCCCTGGTGTATGAGATCATCAAGAATGTTGGGCTTTGTCTTGAGAAATTCTCATTAGATACCTCAGTTATAAGAGAGATATAAGATATTAGGGGTACCCATAAGTAAAGTCGTAATGTAATTCAAAACAATTTTTCTTATACTTTATTTAACTTTTCTTATACAAAATAATTCCCCATATTATCTATAAACTTCTGCCACCTTTCTTTCAAATCATCCATGCCCTTCTTGTAAAACTCTGCGAAGTTTGACTGAAAATAGTCTGAAAGAACTGTATTCACCACTTCTAAGGAATTGAAATTTTGATCTCTTAGAAATTATCCATAGAATGAAATAAGTAAAAATCAGATGAATTGAGATCCGAGGTATGGAGGATCAACAGGGTGACCCATCCAAGATCCTGAATTTTTTCACACGTCATTTTCGCAACATGAGGTCGCGCGTGAATGCGTGTGGGACCCAAACACCTTCTTTTTTAATCTTTCCCAACTTCTTTAGGATCCTCTGAGTACAGGATCAGGATGTACCGACCTTTTCCGATAATTTTCAATGGTCAGAATCAGGTCGTCTTCGATTGCAGAATTCACGGCTGCTTCATCCGCCTGGACGGGTCGTCCACTTCGAGGCTCGTTTTCCAAACATAAATCACCAGATATATTTTTTTTGAACCATCGTTGGCATTTTCTGAGTGTATGGGTACCTTGTACACATTACATTGGTTCGGAGCTTGCTCGAATCAGGTTCCATTATATCAGTGCTTACCAATTACTTTCGTGTCACGGCCCCCTAAATCTGAAAGAATTAATTCCCCCCCCTCACCCAAAAAAAATTATTTTTTATTTTTATTAAGATTATTTGCCAATAATTATTACAATTATAATACACATATTTATAATCAGCACAAAATCGTTATAAAACCTTTCCGCAGGATAGCCATCGTACTTCACTATGATACAATAAAACTCCGTGCACTGAATACATCTCTTTGCACAAAATGCTAAATAATCTTGTTTCTAATTTATTCTTATTTGTCATTATTTTTTTCTTATTTATTCTCATTTTATTATTATTTATTCTTATTTTATTATTATTTATTCTTATTTTATTATTATTTATTCTTATTTTATTATTATTTATTCTTATTTTATTATTATTTATTCTTATTTTTCTTATTTATTCTGATTTTATTATTATTTATTCTTATTTTTTTCTTATTTTTCCGTATTTTTTTCTTATTCCAACCATTTCAAGTCGAGATATTGACGAATTCTTTATTAATATCTTGAATATTTTTTTAAATGGATTAATCTATTCCTTTTGTTGTTGTTGAAAGTTCCCGACAGAAAAGCGCATGCGCTTACATTATCTTCTCGGTGTGTATAAATATGTTTTCATATGTGCTATTATTTAACAGACATAAATATATCATCATCATCATCTTTTGCCAGTCACAAGGCTCTCACTCGCTGAGGGCATGGACCTTACCAAACTCTCGCATGGTAGTCGAGGCCAAAGGAACCTGAGTTTCGTGAGGGCTCCCCTTTCGCGTCCATACCGCGGGGACCCGAGCCGTCTTGGTATGCGGTTTTTTTATAAAGAGTTTCCCTCTCTTGGCCATTGCTGGTATTGGACGTACATCTTCTACCATGTTGGTATCGGATTTTACCCTCTCAACTGTGTCCAGGCAAGTAGGAGGGTTTGCCTCGGTATTCGTTTGTTATCTTCTCTAAGGCGTTATCTGCTTTTAACGAGTCACGAGTGAATTTATACATTCCTTAAATATTCTATGTAGAAAAATATTCATAAATGAATATTTCTACTTTGTACTGAATATTTTCGCGGCCCCCGCGAGAAATACTGCGACCCCCCAGAGGGCCGCGGCCCATAATTTGGGAAGCACTGCATTATATGGGCGCCTTATGACGCTTCGAATTCTCTCAGATTTCTTAGATATCTCTACATGAGGGAGTTTCGATGGGTACATGGCTGCCTGGGGTATGTAATCCTCGAGAAAAGAAGGTCGATTTACTTGGCAAAGCACTTCTTCAAGCTGTTGGTTGGCGCAGTACATAACCCCCTTGTACTGTGCGAGTTGTCCTTATGGGCGCCACCTCACTACCATCGAGCTCGTTCGCGTGTGGTTTTTCTTCCGTCAAATGCGAGGACAGGTGCTTCAGAAACTCTCCGGTAACCAGGGCTATTACTCTGCTCAACCACTTGGCCGACTATGTAGATATATTAGATGTTAAATATCGCCATTTCGTTGATCTTTTATAAGAGATTTTATGTTATTTTAACTATTTTCTGCATTATTACAGATATTAAGTAACGAAACCGACGGCCAGAGTACGTCGAGGGAACAAGACCTTATTTCGTTAGCGCGCGGACGAGAAGACCAGGGAGAAACGAGTAAAAAAAAGTGCTCTTGTTAATTGTAATAGTCGTTTGTGAGCGTGAAATCTCATCTTAGAAGATGGACCAATAATAAATTCTAATCTAATAATTTTAATATATAATCTTAGCATTTTAATAATCGCATATTTTAAGTGATATTGTATGTCATCATAATGTGAGCCATTTCTTTAATAGATTATATCAAAATAGATGCTACGTCATTCCGATTTATTATATATATTTATATTAATACGCGCTATTACCGTATTTCAAAATCTATACAGAACGCATATTTTATTTATAATATTATTTAAAAAAAATCATCCGGGTCGTTATTATTATGATCATTAAAAGATTTTATCATATATATTGATTAAATATTATTTTTTATTGTAATTTGTCGTAGAATCATCGATGTAATTTAATTAACGCGGATTATAACATTATTGTATTCGTGTAAGTTGTGTGTAGATATTCGTTGTACGTAAATAAAATATATTGACAATTGTGTATATAGTATATTTTATCATAGTTAATTTTTATGTAAATCTCGAAATTAATCATGGTTTAATTAATGATGCATATTCATTTTATTAAAATTATTTTTTATTATTGCTTTTATAGACTGTTTATTTATACATTTAAAATTTCAATTATATAATCTAATATTCAAAAACAATCTTATTATGTTTCGTGTTATGATAGTTTAAAAAAAGCCCTTGCCTCATCCTCCATTGCTCTCGATCCGCAGTATCACGTCGCTCCATCTTAGTATATTAGGGCGACCGAAAATTAATCAAAATTTCCTGATCCTTCTAATACTTTTTGCCAGCGTAAAGGCAGTTGTTCGATTTCCTTTTTAAAAAAAATCTTCACTTCCACTTCTTCAGCATTATTTTTTTTTTACCCCTTAATGTATGCTCTAACTATCTGAAAAGGTGGTAATTCGACGGCGCGAGACGCGGTGAATAGGATGGATGAGTTAAAAGTTCCAATCCAAACTCCCTTATTTTTTCCTGTGTTTTTTTTGCAGCGTTATCGTAATGAAGGATTCGTTTTTTGTTATTGACCAAAACATATCGTTTTTTATGAACTCTTGTTTCATTCGCTCGAGTTGTTCACAATACACTGTCGCTGTAACAGTCTGACCAAGTAATTCCAGAAAAATCCCACCACACCCAAACAAGGACCTTTTTTTATTGCTAGTGATGGTCGAAGGGTCGGAACAGGTACTTCTCCGTAAGAAAGGCATTGTTTTTTTGTTCAGGATTACTGTATAGCACCTAAATGTCATCTCCAGTTACAATTTGTTGTAAAAACGGATCGGCTTCATACCGAGACAAAAGAGACGCGCAGATGGTACGCCGTTGTTTGATCGCCGTCTCCGTCAATTCATTAGGAATCCAGATTCCTTACCTGTACAAATTTCCTATGAGACGAAGATGATCTTGAACTGTAGACCATGGACAGCCAATCTTCAATGATAATTCCTCAATTGTTTGATGAGGATCTGATCCACAATCGCCTTCAGGAGATTATTGTTACAAACCGGCGAATCACTTCTGGGCTCTTGATATTCTCGAGCGCTTCCTTTATTCTTCTTACGTAAAGTGTGGCACAGACCACGTTTTACGCGGGAAACGGTTCCCGTCAAACGCCACTGACGTCATCGTCACGTGACACACAGGACCGGTTGTAAATATACACCATTTTAGGGCATTCGGACGTGTAATTTTTTTTTATTTTTCACTTCTATATCGGACCAAAAATCAAAACTTGTGAAACTTAGACTATTAATCTTAATCGAAGGGGAATATGGGCACTGCTTAACAACCCCGTTCACCTATAGACCAAATGGTAGGTATTCAGACACATTCACTCACGCCGTCATGGCAGTCACATCTCGTCGTGATTTCTCTCGTACCAGAGTTACGTCTCAGGGATCTTTATTATCATCTCGTACCAGAGATTCGTCTCTGGGATCTTATTCGTCACATTCATCATCGAACTGACGCATTTCTTCAATAAACGTCATAATCTTCAAAACAAAGCGTGTTTCACTTTAATACTGATCTTCGAAGCGATCGTCAAGCGAACTCAAACTAACTGTGAATGAGCAGATCAAAGAAATTTTGATTACTTTTCGGTCCTCATAATATTTCAATGATCTTCAGTCTCATGTCCAAAGATTATCCGCAGAAATACATCCTTGATCTACCCACAATGTCCATATCTGTCATCAGCATAAACGAAGAGTTATATTGACTTATTAAGGATCTCTACAGCGGAGTCCCTTATCACCCTTTCTAGAGCGTTATTGAACCATAGACATGCTTAATGATTTATTTACACAAATTATTTTATTCCATAATTAAATATTAGATTTATGTGATTTTGTTATTGGCTTAATATTTCATATATATATAACTATATACTTTTATGCACTCAATAAAAAATATTTATATGAAAATACTCTTCTATAGGATGTGATTCAATTTATTTAGTAAATTCTACAATTTTTTAGAAATAAAAGCGAATTCATATTAAAACCAGCTTTCTATTTTTTTTTTATTATTATTTAAGCGTATATTTTACTATATTTTAGCGATTACTAAGGATGAAACCCATTGAGAAATAGAGGATGAAAATTAATCTTTAGAAGTATAATTTATATGTCATTTATCTCAATTGTCTGTTTGTGTTTCTATTATTGACGAGAGTAAAAGCTCGTCATGATCCAAGTCACGTCTTCCTTTTTCAATATATAACATATTCTTTATACTAAAGGATAGAATATGTGTATTTTAATAGTTGCAATTATTTGAATCTAATCGAATGTGCCAAACATGAGTAAAACAATATTTTATTTATTTTTAAAAAATGTATATAATATTTTAATGTTTATTAGAATATATTTAACAAATTATTTATAATTATAACACTAATTAATTATTTTAATATTCATTGCATACAGTAGATCTCATCTAATTAGGACATATTGGGCCAAAAAAAACACAAAAACCTGTTTTTGTGGATTTTTCGCATTGAAACGAATCATTTCCTAATGGTCCAGGGAAATGTAAACACCTATAGTGTTTATATAGTGCAGTAACGTCGAACCTATGACCCGCAGTCAGACACTGATATACAAAATCCCTTTTAAATGACCTACGCAGTGGATACGATTCGCATGCCCATGAACGTCATGGGGACCGCACTGAAAGGATTAAATGAATTACGCGTCATATAAACTTTTCTTAAGTTTTTAATCGGTGTGTCTACATATTAGAAGAAATAAAGCTCTTCTTTTAATAAAAATACAATAGTTTTTATACGAATTTTCAAATATAAATTAGTTTAATGATTTAATATTCTTATGTGACATCACTCAGCATTTCAACCAACTGAATAGACGATTTCGAGGAAATATATCAATTGTATTAATGGTGTTTGAAAGTATTCAAATATTTATGACGAATCTTGACATTTTCACTAAATATTTAGACATGAAAATCCCATAATTCTACTGACATAACCAAGGGCTAGTATTAAAAAAAAAATATGTAAACACAAATTTGACCCAAATCTCAAAAAGGTTCGCCATCACTGATAATCTCTTTATTAGTTCCCTTGGAATTTATTCCAAATAACCGGCTGTCCCAATAAACCGAGGTCTCAATTAAGTGGAATCTACCGAATATGCAGTGGCGGATTAGCAGGCGGAACTCAATTTTGAGCCCCCCCTATAAATATTTTAACTACCCCTATACCCTATAATGTGCATTCTGTGGGCACGTTTTTATCTCTGGTACAGGCCTAGGCAAACTTTTTTGCTGGTGGGCTGCACTAGGATTTTTACATTATTTTTAGAAAAAAATCAGGAAATTCATTCATTCATTTCCTCTCGTAGGGGTGTTAGGGGGTCTTTGTCCATAAATGGGGCCTCCATAAATGCCGAGGGCCCCGTGGACTTCATCATCGGTTGCCTTGCCTTGCATCACTTTCTCTAGGTAACTACGAGCCTGATGCAATGGCCCCCAAAAAATTGCTTTACGTTTAAAAAACTACCTGAGAGTAATAAAAACCATAATGACTTGAAAAAAATAACATGTACATAATGGTCTGCGGAATACTGCTAAATTATATATATATATTTTGAGAGCTGAACTTCGAGGCCCCCTGAATTTTAGAGGCCCAAGGTGCGCGCCTTATGCGCCTAAGGGTAAATCCCCCGCTGCGCATATGTAACTCAATATACTGGTTGACGTTTACTTCTTCTGACCAACGATATAAAACCGAAAACATGGAAAGCACAATACATTATGACCATTCCCGTAAGATCGTTCAAATAATTCCCGACTTCGTAACCTAATACGTCGATTACTTCAACGCCCGTTTTAATACAAGGCAGTCCAGCCCGTTCGTCGCAATTTAATTTATCTATTCGTTCCCATTGTGAGATGGAGACAGCTTCAGTCGAATAAAAGAATATCGATAAATATTTTATCCACCATATGGAGAGCGGAAGACTGCTTAGATTTACAAATATGCCGGAATATATACATGTAACTAGATCTATAGGAACTGATACTAACGAGGCCGTTGTAATCGATTCAAACGTCGCAGACAAGAAGGATCCTATAAAATAAATGTCAGTTTAAGTCATATTTTATTAATCGATTTATTATATCATTTATATTTACCGTAAGCGGTGGCGCAATTAGCTGAGAATATTACGGGAACAATGAATAGAAAAAACCCGTAAGATTCTCCGCGTAAACCCACCACCCAAAATATAATGGTGGAGTATAAAAACGATTCCATAATTGTAGTAGGCAACTGAAACAACGTAATTGGATTGATATAAAATTATAAAATTACACACAAAAAAACAAATATTTTTTATCAATAGTTATTTGAATAATTTAAATCAAATCTAATAGTAGTTCAGTAGAGGCAGATTTATCTATTAATATGTGCGCCTTATGACGCCTCCAATTCCCTCAGATTAGAGAAGATTCCGAAGAAATTTCTTAGGTATGTCTACATGAGGGAGTTTGGATTCTCCCAAGTTTATACCCCAGCGCATGGGTACAGAGCTGCCTGGGGTATGTAACCCTCCGAGAAAAGAAGATCGATTTACTTGGCAAGGCATTTCTTCAAGTGTCACTTCACTTCACTGTGCGAGCTGCCTTATAGGCGCCACCTCACTACCATCGAGCTCGTTCGCGTGTGCTTTTTCTTCCTCCAAATGTGGGGCAGGTGCTCTCAGAAACTCTCCGGTAACCAGAGCTATTACTCTGCTCAACCACTTGGCCTATGTAGGTATATTTGATGCTAATGCGTGATTGGCGACCTGGGTTAATCTGTAATGCCAATCACGCATTGTCTTTATGAAAAATAAATAATCGTCCAGTCGAGTGTTGTGTGCCGGTATCAAGACGTGGCGGCGATAGCGGTTGGGGACAATCATGGTTTCGTAAATTCTACGGAGCTATGAGAGCCAGGCCGCTATCCAGGCCAACTCAGTGACGTGTGTGCTACCGAAGGTGCCCGTAGCACCCGATCAGACCGTAAATTAAATACGAAATGGCCCTAACCTCGTTTGATTATTATTGTTACAATCCGCGGTTGACAGCTCTGCTCCCGGGCATGTGACTGGTGACCTGACCCGTATTCGAAGATAACCTGGAGAACGTCCGTCACAGTCATGACATCATGATTGAGACGGTGGTTCCTCCAGGTGGCAAAGACCCGCCTCAGGGTTAATAGGCCACTTAAATAAATAATTGTCTATTCTGAATCTTTTCATAAACACTCGTAACACTCCAGTTTCTACTTTCATCACCCTCTTACTTCGAGGCACAAATCCTCTTAATATGTATTTTTTAAAGTTGTGCTTTAAGTAGATGTACTCCTTCTTCCATAGTCGATGCCCTCATGTCTGACCATTCTTGTTCTGAATCTTCTTGATTTTGTGCCCCCAGAATTCTCTGCATCGCAGCTACTAGGGTGGAGCCTGTGGAGGTCTTCACTTGGTCCCTCTAGTTGGTAGGCGCCCTGTCCCTTCCCCTACGTCCTTGTACGTTTCTAAGCGCGACAAACTTCTCCAGGCTATCTTTCCTTCTGGTGAGATGCCCAAAGAGACATATGGTAGAAAGTCGGTTTTTTCTGTCGTTCCCCATTTCTTTTAGAACAGCTACGTTTGTGGGCTTAGCGGTCCATGGTATTCTTTTCAGAAGATTTTCTTATTTATTTATTCATTATATATACCAACCAATGGCATATACAGTGAAACCCCGTTTTTACGTACCCCAATTTCACATTTTCTCGGTATTTGCGTTCAATTTGTATAGTCCCGTTTTAGTACGTTTTTTATTTTCCGCAATTTACATTTGAAATATTTAAAATTCGAATGAATTTTAAAACATATTTAAATAAATGCGCGACGTTTTTAAATGTTACGTCATTTTATGTCATGATTGTTTGAAAAAGATATTTTTAGCTTATATGCTTTGATGGGAGTTGAAAAAAGAAAAAAATATCCTATTCCTAGATTTAACACTGAGGAATACAAAATTAGCATTTTCCCTTTAACCCTTTCGCGAGCCGTGGGAAGTGGCCTTCCCAGTGACTTAATTCGCTTCAAAAACCACATGGCAAGCAAGTATTTAATTTTTAAAAATAGTAGCATCTAGCGGAATTCGTCACCAACACGATGCAATAGAGATCTCTTTGATTGACCGTACCATAACCATCATATGTCAGTTTTTATAGTGGCCGGCGTACGCGGTGGTGTGACTGGAGAGAAAAAGCTAGTTTTATCAAGGTAAATTCTTATTTTTTAACTTTATAAGAAATTTAAAGATTGATTTTCATTCTTTGCACTTTGTTTTATTATAAACAATATAGATTGTTTCATACATTTCTGTTTTTTTTTCCCGATGTTTTCACTTCCTAATGAAGAAACGTTATCCGACGATACCCAACGTTTCAATATAATTGTTTTTTTTTAATATATGTATAAACTTTTTTTGCATTATATTTATGTTCATTTTTATTTATTGTCTTTTAATTTTAAATATATATGACTTAATCTAAAAATACATTTTTTTAGATAAATCACTTTATCTAAAGTCCGTGGGAAGTATACTTCCCACTTTTGTTATTGTATGTTTTAAACAACTTTAACTCGTTCCGGTCCGCTGAGTTCCGCGCCGAGTTTTGCGTTGTGCCGGGCGATTTCGCGAAAAAAATAACAAAAGTTAAGTACTTCAGTTAAATCGATTGTAACTCTGATACCATTAAGGTTACGTCAATATTTTTTTATTGTGTATAACACTCCGTAAACATCAGCGCCAACGAAGACTCAAAAACGCGTCCCCCGTACTTTTCGTTGGCCCGCGAGGACGCGTTTTCGAGTCCCCCGGACCGCAACGTGTTAATATATTTTTTTCCACGTTTGCCTTAAATTTGTATTTTTGACTAATGTTACCAAAAAAAAAATTGTAAATATCATTTAGAAATAATTTGCCTTTGAAAGGGTTGAACTGTACTAGTGAACTGTAGCCATTGTACTTGGGAATAATCCGCGATTTTAAACATTACTACTGCAAAAATCTGGTACAAATATTATTATCGGTGGAAGAAGAATTATCTGTTGAAGAAGAGGTAATAATCCATCCAATTCCAACAAAAGAAGTTGCTATGAGGGATATTGAGGGCCTTAACCCTTTAATCGCCAAGCCAATTTTATGGATTTTTACCGTACGCAGTATAAACTTCAAATAAAATGAAACAGCTAAACATATCGACATTCTAACGATCACATTGCCTTTAAAAGATGTCTCTGCATTCATTTTCATTTAAAGATATTATATTTATTCATAAATAAATTCGTAGTAGCGTTTGTCGTGGCGCTGTTGGTTAGCCAGTTTCGCGTGCCAGCACGCCGTGGCTTCTGAACGATTAAAAGCTCTTTTACTAGCATTGAAAACGTACAAGATGAAACTTAATTTTCAATTATTATTTTTTTTTTACGATGAAGGACGATGTCCAAAAACGACACTTTCGTTGGGTACCCCTTATATATCAATTATTTTTATAATAATAATAAATTATGTATGGTTTATTATTTCGGAAAAGTATTCCAAAGATTAGTATGAGCTCCTCTTTTGTGCGGTTTTCATTTACGCGGGTTTTTCATCGAACATATATGCCGCGTAAGTCTATATATAATACATACCAAAAATATTATTTTAGATAAATAATACGGTGCCGGTGTGTAGAGTCCGTTAGCCGTTTCTCTTAAGAATATGGATATTTCAGAGGGAAAGGCCATGAATACTGAATACAGCGACATGAAAATAATTTCACACACAATAAGATACAAGAGTCCTTGTACATTTTGAATATCGCTCTGTTCAACTTTTTCCAAGACGTTGATATATGGAATCGCCAGGATGAGAGCTATACCCTACAACGGAATAATTAAATATATATTTAATAATAATATAATTTAAATTTAAAAAAAATAATCTTGACTTACCATTAGCACAAGAAATTCCGTTATCAAAATTTTGTTATCACGTTTCGCCGATATACACGTCCTCCATAATAGCCAACAAAATTGTATAAATTTTCCAGGTTGATTTCTGTAATACAATAAAATTTTAATAACTTGAAATTAGAAATACAGGATTTTCACTTCAAATTCACCCTTTTGCATTTCAAATTAAACCTTTTCACAGCTTTTATATACAAAATTAATCTGAAGAACTTTCTTTGAGCCAAGTTTTCAAACTTCTGAGTAACTTCCAATTACAGTAAACCCTCCTATAACGCCTCCAGCTATAGCACAGCTTTATATAACATATTCGGCAGTCGTATAATGAGTGCATTTAATTTCTATAACGTGGGTTTTCTATAAGATGGTCTCGATTTATTCGTTATAGGAGGGCTAACTGCGCTGTATGTATAATATTAACATTTTTTAAAACTCTTAAACTTACACTGAATGACCGTTCAATTTCCAGACTTCCTAAAAATATATTAGCATGTAAAAATTAATATAATACAATTTAATTACAATAGTTATGAACTTACATGATTCATTAATTCTGGATTATTGAAATTTTCGACTTCTTCGGAGAGACGTTTCATATTTCTTACACCGGCCTCTTCGTTCGTCCAAGCCATGCATATTTTACGTGCACTTTTTTCTTCAGATATTACCGAAACTAAAAATTCGGCCTCGTTAAATCCAATCGGACAATAGAATTCTTGCCTATTTGTAACAATAATTATTAATTATTCTTCGATTCTTAACCCTTTTCATAAAAAAATTTCTTTTAAAATGGACTAAATATTTATTGGACCCCTTTTAACTAAATAATTTTCTTAATAGACCCTCATCTTGTTGCATCATCAGAAGATAAAGCAGTAATATTAGTTATAGTAATTTAAAAATGAAATAAAATAAAAAAGTGTATCGTCGACCCTTTATAGACCCCTTTCAATCTTTCATAGACCCCCAGGGCGTCCACATGGGCTCATGGTTTTACCGCATATAAATGATTATTTATTATACTAACGTTTTAAAAAACGGGACCGCTTCATTTACGGGACCGCGATAGGCGACATTGCCTCCGGCCAGTATCAAGACTTCTTGAAATAGATCGAATATTCCAGAAGCTGGCTGATGTATCGAACATATTATGGCTTTTCCGGATGATGCTAGCGTCCGGAGTTGCTTTACGACTGATGCTGCGGCCCAACTGTCCAATCCTGTCGTCGGTTCATCGCAAAATAATAACGGAGGATTGTTTATCAACTGAAAATAATATTTATAGAAGTCAATCTGTGGTGCTTTATTGTATTTTTTATTCAAAAAACCTTTATTTCTTCAAATATATTGACAAACCGATTTAAAACTTAAGAAAAAATAAACGCTTAGGTCATTTAACATTTTTAGTGCGGCGCCCATGACGTTCATGGGCATATGAATTGTATAATAGACGTTTATTTACGCGCTTCTTTCAATACTGGTTATAAGTTTTGAGTAACTTCAATCATTACTGAACAGAACCATTGCTGGAAAAATATAAATACTTGAGTGCGTATATCAGTTCGAATCATAGTTCGAAAGTAGAAATCATTGTCAAGATTGAGATGGCGAAAATGCTTTTATTATAATGAAAAACATTTTATGTCATCTAATCTCTTTGAAGATCCGTCTACAAACTCTGCGGTCCTACGTGTGGTCTGTTATTCTCTATGGTTGGGAGACAAACTCTTTTTCTCTAAAGATATGTTTGATCTCTCCATGGCATTTAATTGACGAGCAGGTGGATGAGGGCAGTGATAAGAATAGTAAATGGACGGAATAAGGAGTTTTAGCTTTGAGTTCTTTGGACATATCATTCGTGGACTATAGTATCGTCTTCGGTAGACCATCCTGAAGAGGAAAAGTGGAAGGTAAACGATGGCTGAGAAGAAAGAAGCTCTCGTGGAACCGCAACATAGGCAACTAGATCAGATTGGGAGGTCCAGAATTGTCCAGAACCAAAAATGGACCCATTTATGAAGAAAACACCAGTAGATCGCTTACGTCCTAAAACGGTTTCACTTTTTAGTAAAAAAAATATGAACTCGTAGGTAATCTTAACGAAATTAATACAATCTTTGCCGGCTATTGAATTACCAAACCGAAAGCGATCGTAAACTGTTGACATCAGAACTCAAGTTGTGCCACCGAAAAATCCCACCTTATAGCAAATAAAAACGCCCTATTTATTTAGTTTAGGCAAATACTATATTTATTTTCTTAGTGATATGTTTCGTAGAACTCTTATCTACAAAATAATGCCAAGTATAAAAAGCATAAAATGGACGTTAAATTTTATAGTGATATAAACCATGTGCACCAGGAGTACCTTACGGATGTAAAGGATCAAAAATCAATTTTAAAGAAATGTGCATTTATATGTATTTCATTTTATAGTGTTTTAAGGTAAGGTAGATTTTGATTAACAAAACAATTACAGTAGTATCTTGGTATACGTCCTCTTTCGAGATAGTAATAATCTATATAAGAAAAAACCGAAGCAAATCATTGTTTCTGGAATAAATTGAGAACGTATACTGAGGTACCATTGTGTAGATACTATATTAAGAATTACATACTTGTACAGCTAGAGATAATCTTTTACGTTCTCCTCCTGATAACGAAGACAGTTTTGTATAATGGCACTTGTTCAAACCGAGTTCATGGAGAAGATCGACGATTCTTTTCTTGCGTTCTTCGTTCTTCAAACACCTATCCATTTTCATCTTGGCCTGCATAATTATATATATAAAGGTTACAAAAGCTCAAAAACCTACAATATTCAGAAGAAAGTAAATAGTTTTGCATTAAGATAATAATTAATATCTATTAAGCTTCAAAAACTATTTTTTTGTTAAAATCTAGTGGTTTTTATTCAAATGGTATATAAAAATGTTTGAAGGATAGAAAAAGGTTGCATCGATAAAGGGAACTAAATAGTTAGAAATTATTAAATATTCACCAGATCCTCGTATAACACGAGTTTGTTTAACAATTCTTTTTAGTAAATTCTTGGCAATAAGTTGTATAATATTGAGGGAGGATTGGAACCGGCTCATAAATTAGAACATTTTATTACCAAAAAGTATCATTAGATATAAGACATCTTGGCTCTCGCTATTTAGAGAACCTCGAAGCCCTTGGGAATCGTGGGTCCTTAGCATTTGCAAGTCCTCAGGGTCTTTTCGACATTAAAGGTTAATTCAGGCAATGCTATTAACTATTTATATAAAGTTAACCACTACTGAGCTAAGGTAGTACCCGAATAGGTTAAAAACCGGTGAAAAATCTATGAATTCTAGGAATTCTTTGACACTGAGGCCCCTCCTTTTCATCCCAGTAAGTAAGAGACTCATTCAAATATGTATATGAGTAAATACTTTGAATCTTTCTGTTATGCTATCCATCTATCATAGTAAAATAAATAAATACATATAGTAAAATCCGTAGTATATAGTAAAAAAGTATGGTAGGTCAAAATCTCAATGTGGCTGCGCGACTTCATGTAAAAAAAAGTTCTCTTCTCATTGATATTTTTATTCCATAGTTAATATGGTTTTTATTACTTTTGGGTAATTTGTTTAAGCTTAAAGCTAAAGAAAAAAATGTTTGGGAGTAATAGCAATACGCTTTCGAGAACAAGGGTAAATGGATGTTCCTTGTCGGGTATATACCTATCACATGAGGGCAAAATGATGCAAGGGATCGGGGCCCTCGACATTTAGGGGGCCTCCGGGGCCCCTGAATTATTTTAATTAATTGATTATTTGTCAGGATAAATTAACAAAAAAGGCAATACAAATTAAGGAGTTGAATTGACTTATCTAATTAAGAATATTAAACATTTTTTTTAATAAATTAAAATACTTTTTTAGACGATGATTTTTCGGTAAAATCATGAGTATTCGGTAAAACGTCAAAACTCTCTTGGTACAAGTAAATACGGTTTCTGAATCGCATATTTAGCTCAAAACTTATATAATTGTTATTGTGGAATGAACATTTTTAAAAGATTTTTTTATACATTTAACCGGACCGTTACTGCGGCTCGAAAACAACCACGTCATCCGAAGGGGGTAATTTGTAATTCTTTATTAATATCTTAACGTTTTTTAAAAAACATGGATTATTAGATTTTACGTTTCACTCGCACTCGGTACAACGTCCCAGATGCGAGCGAGAAAAACATCGCGGCAATATAGGACAATGCTTATTTAAAATATTTATTCTTTAGACTTTTTTAGATAAATACATAATGTTTGTGGCTTGTAGGATTAAATTAAAAGATTTATTCAAGAAAAACTTAGGGTCCCAAATAGACCCCATCGGCACAGCTAGGTCAAAAATTAAAACTAAAGGGCAACGAATCCCAAAATATTAAATAATCTTCTAGCAATAAGAGCCTAAAACTTGTAAACTCTTATAACACGGCTTTACATTACGCGATATTTTCGTGAATGCATGGCATATGAAAAAAAAACATTTTTGTTCTAGTAGATCTAATATTTTAAATCAAGTAAACCTATTTAGATCAAGTTAAATCAATTGTACAATTCACTACGTTGTACTAGAAGAATATTTCCTAAATAAAGTCAAACCCATTATTTGATAACCTGTGAACTACAAATGTTATCATTTGTTGTAAAAACATAAATAAAACAACATTCTGAGCTATGCAAGTGAATCTGAATAAAAAATAAGATCAAGTATTGCTCGATTTTATTAAAATAAATATTTTACTAACCATGAAACTCATATGTTCGTATACAGTCAGGGATTCGAAAGCTAGATCGTACTGTGGCACAAAACCTGAGATCGACGTGAGGAATTGTTTAGTAGCATCTCGGCCATTCAGTCTTAGAGATCCTGTGAAGTTTCCTTGGATTCGCATACTAATGGCTGCTATGAGAGTCGTTTTACCTGATCCACTATAATTAAAATTAGAAATGCGTCTAATCCAATGATATTTTTTAATAAAATCGAAAGAAAATACCTCGGTCCCATTACGGCCATTAATTTTCCGGATTGTATCACACCGCTCACTGGATAAAATATATATTTTAATAATAATTAAATTAATAATGATATACAGATATATTACCGTTGTTTAGTATTTGTATATGTTCATATTTGCTCCTTTTTAGAAAGCCAGATTTTTTTTTCGTTCGCTTCAAACAAATATTATTCCATGACAGTACAAAATTATCGTTGAAAGTTTTATTTATTATCGGATCTGATACATTTTTCTCGTTTAAATCCGTCTGACTCAATACTCTAAGACCCACATGATCCATTTTATATATATTTAATTAGTAAATATGTATTAAATAATTATTACACAGGTTTAATTAAAAAACTTAATATGTCAAACTATCGAACCGTCTGCATAGCAGACAGCTCGATCTCGTACTGAAACATAATACGAAGAACAAAAAAAATCGGTATCGTATCAAACAAACTTGCAATGACGTCAACATTATATATTTATTATAAAAAACAATATATATAAAATAAATGTATTTAAATACATATCGTTTTTCATATTGATTTAATTTGATTGATATATTTAAACATAATTAAAAATATTATTTTTAATTATGTTTAAATATATCAATCAAATTAAATCAATATGATTGATATATTTAAACATAATTTATTAATTATTATTTATTTTAATTGACGTCGGTATAATATTGTATAATCATGATGAAATTTGATACAGAATTATGCTTAGAAATGCATCGGAGATATGTCATTACGGTAATTGATAAATTAATATAATAATAAAATACATTTAAAACAAAAAAGACCCGGTCTTATATTTTAATCTGCTTCGAAATTTGCACTAGGGCTTATTTTCGTGTTGTTTTTAGTATATCTTCCATTTTTTCAACAATCAATAATAAACTGGGCATCTTATATGGATACCGATGTCAAAATACGTCATAGATATATGCAACAACATAAATATTGTATCATAATTTATGTCTTTGACCACTGAACATCGATATATCGTTGTTTATGACAGTTTGATTTTAAATAACCTCTTGACATTAAAAAAACCCCAAATTGTTTTGTCAATCTTAGTAGATTTATTTAATTAAAGCCCATGACTGCTGAACGACGATATATCGTTGTTTCACTTACATAAAATAAAAGTAAAATTCAAAAAAATCTACAAAATTTACATGAAAATGATTCAGAAAGAATATTTTACTTCGACTAAAATGAATACTTGAAGTTTTGTTTTAGGGACTATTCAGAAATCAAACATCTCAAAAACTAGGACATAGTTTTTAAGTTATTTTGCCTGTCCATGGCGTCCTTTTCCCCCCGTGGACCCCCCCTGCCCCCCTCCATGCCTGTCTAAAATTGTGTTTGAGCTAAAACCATTTAGGGGTTCATGCTCCGCGGATAAATTAATCTGACTCCATAGATTAGATGACAATTTTTATTGAATATCTTAAAATAGAAGTGACATTAATTAGTAACAGGTAAATATAATGTAGAATTAGATCGCGTCGTTTCGGTACGTTGAAGAATGACGTCGATCTGCTCGTCTCTGCTGTCAGTTTCGGCTCCCCAGTCGGCAGGCGGGAGATCTGTTGGCTGCAATGGCCAATGTTGTCCGATACGGTGAAGGGCGTCTCGCCGGCTTCACTGGTGGGCGACTTACGGCGAAGGAAGACTTCGAAGGCGTAAAGTTCGCTGCACAAGAGGGCTGCCTTAGCGGGTGCAGAAGGTCAGCTGATGTTCGTATCGGAGAGAGCGTGTTCTTCTCGACGAGCATCCATGGCTCAGTCGGGATCTTGCGATCTACACTCGGGTTTAGAAGTAAACCCGGACTCTCATGTTTTGGACTCGGGGCGCCCTATTTATACTGGACGGTTCCCCTTCCTGACCAAACGTTCCGTGGGAACGGATTAGTCAGGTAGTCAGTTTTTGCAATGCTTATTGAAAAAATCTAATTTAAATCTTCTGCAGCTGTTAACAATGTTAAAGTGACAATTAGCATCTTGTCGCTAATGGCCTAATCCCTTGCAGGTGGTCTGTCTCTCGATACTGTAGGCCACTCTTACTTGATAAGGAGTTGCAGGTATAAAACTCTCCATTGTCTTATCACGTATCGTGTGCAATGTTTAGAGGGTTTTTACAACAGACCGAAGTTTATTTAAAACTAAAAATGTCACATGTCTTAATCTTCTAGACATCTCTGAATCCAGAGATCCTCAAAGTGTGACCACTACAACCAGTGGCGTAGTTAGAAATTTTATTGTATTTTATAAAAAAAATAATAAAAATTCTAATATTTAAAACCATAATTGAACGTCTTAATTTGTATTACTCATTCCCTTACTTCTTTTTTATTAGATTAATCCGAAATATATATATTTTTTAATGAGGCCCTAATGGCTCCCGAAAGCCAAGGGCCCCGATTCGATAAAAGCTTCTTTTCTTTATTCATACTTTTATTAAAGTCATAACATCTAGGTAAATATTTGGATTTGGAATGGCTTTAACCTTAAAATTTTTACATAAAATGAATACATGAGTAATGAACCTTATGCTACGATAGTATTTTTTTAATATTTGGATTAAATTTAGTGAGGTATAATCTTCAATCTCTACGTTCTCTACGCGACAGAACTATTTATCTAAAACCAGAACTGATAATAATCCGTTTTCAACTGCACTATAAGTTCTTTATCTGGACGTAATCCAGACTAGACAGGATCTAACCATTTAAATCTCGCGGACCCCCATTTTTTTCTCTTTGACCCCTGGGGGTACATATGGGAATGTACTTTGGGAATCACTGATTTAGATAAATGTAGCACTTTTTATCAAAACGTATCGTCATTATTAAAGGGACACGTAGATTGGAGAATTCTCACGTTTTTCTTAGTCAAAGGAATGAAGAAAACTAATCCGAAACTATGCTTTCCAAAAATGGGCCTTTACGTTAGCCTTCTTATATATCGAAGAAGTGAAAACGGACCCCAATTTTATTTCTCCTCAACATGTCTATTTCTCCTCCTGACAGCCGACGTGGACCCCTGGGGTCCGTATGGAGCACTTTGGGAATCACTGCTCTATGAGACTAGGAGAATAACTCGTTCTTTTTGAAATCATTTTGTGTGCAGATCAAAGTATTATTCGCTTTAAATTTAAATTAAGAGTTATTTAAAAGCAGTTTATTAAGCTAGCCGTGCCGATGGGGTCTATTTGGGACCCCAAGACTTTTAATAAAAATCCTACGTGTCCCAAACTTTTTGTATTTGTCTAAAATAGTCAAAAGAATCAATATAAATAATCATTTACCATTACTGCCCGCGTACTGGATACGAGCGAGAAAAAACTTCTACTAAAAAAAATCTATATAAATATAAAAACTATTTTCATACAAAATATACCCCCATAGGCTAGAGCCGTTAGTTTGGGGTCGTCGTGACGGATCGGTTAATCACACGATTTTAAATACGGTTTATTTCTGGGAAACATTGTAGATATAAGCTACATATTTTTGCTGTTAGGACCAATTTTTTTTTCATATCCGCTAGCATTTGTTTTAAAATATTCATTTGTTTTACTCGCGATGGCTAGCAAACGAAAGACATTAATAAAATGGTCAGAGGATCAACGGGATTTGTTATTACACTTGATTGGATGCAGAAAGGACATATTGTTCAATCAGAATTGCAGTCGTTCCCAAATGGATCTCAAGAATAATACGTGGAAAGAAATATACGAAGAAATAAAAAATTCGTTTGGTGAATACTTTGTTGCTGATCAAAAGAAAGTTAAACAAATGTGGGTTCGGATCAGAGAAAAGGCTAGGCGAGAGCTGGAGATGTACAATCAAGACAATACAAAATCTATAACTAAACAGTCGTACGAAGTGTATAAACTGTTAAATATTGATATTGAGAAAATTAGCGCTATCGATATGGATATGATGATTGGAGGACATAAAAATCGGTCAGTATTAAATGTGAAATATTATATTCAATTATTATAGTTATTTTATTATGTCTTCTGTAGGGATTCATCTTTACAATCCGTTAAAATTAAACAAGAATTAATTGATAAAGATATTGACATTGAAGAGATCAATTTGAGCATAAATCCTTCGTTGTATACCGAAACTAATGTCTTAGAAAACGAAGCTGATACGCAGACCACGAATAAACGTAAAAGTTCTAATGAAGAGCGTCGAAAGAAGGTTGAGAAAAATGTTAATATGTCATTATTTGAAACGTACGAAAATATGGATTCTATTAATTGCACAATACCTGAGGTTGTGCAAAAAGATGTTTGTGAGATACAGATGGAAATATTGTTGAAAAAGAAATCGGCGATCAAAGCTATATGGGAAACGGCGGAGATTAACAAAATGATTGCTGTACAGCGGCTGAAGAAGTTGATTCAAGAGGCAAGGAGTGAAAAGGAGGATTCAGTGTAAGTTTCAATAAAAAATGATCGGGATTTTTGAACTTCGCGTATGTAAAAGTATGAGAAATCGCATACGTCGACGTAAAATCTGTCATAATATTTAGATCAGGTAACATATTAGGGGGACCCGAAAGAAATCGCGTATTTTATAACCTAATGCTTGAGCGCTTAATGTTATAAAATGTTAATCCATCCGTCACGGTGGCTCAAAAACAACCGCGTCGTTCGAAGGGGGTCTCTCAGAGACCCCAAGCACTTCAAAAAATCTAAAATATCGACAAAATTTTGAAGCATATCAAGAATAATAATTTTTATAATCCATTTTTTAAATAGATGTTAAGATATTGATGAAGAATTCATGGTGTCTATTTTCATACAAAATATACCCCATCGCCGACGCCGTTGGTTTCGAGCCGCTGTGACGGTTCGGTTATGAGAAAAACGTTTATTACGTAATATAGCTCGAAAACCACTTTTTTCGGTAAAGATAACAGATTCTAATAATGATGGAGTTATGGTTATGTTTGATAACTTAAGTAAGTTTTAATACAGAGTCAAAATATCAAAGGTACCAAGGCCCTAAAGGTATTCTACGACAATAAATCTGAACAGCAAATACAAGTAAATATTCTCCGTATAAGATCTAGAATTGTATCGAGGCAGTAGTTTTTAAGAATTTAATAGAGATTTATATTCTATAGATTAGGTAGATCTCTGGTCCCAAAATTCTCTACTTTCCAACATTGGTAGATTTCCCCATAAGACGCGCGCTTGAACCTCATAAACTCATGGGGCCTCAAAATGCAGTTCTCAAAGATTTTTTTTTCATAATAAAAATAATTAATAATTTAGTAGTATTCCCTAAACTATATTGATAAATGAATAATTCCAACTATGACATATTTTTGGGTGGCTATTTTGGTGGATATTTTGAACCATATGACCGTAGAACATGATCCATAGATTCAGGCCCGTAGCTACCTAAAGGAAAAACGATGTAATATAAAAGAAAAAAATAGAGGAAGCAATAAAAATTAAGAAGTTTAATTTTGTTTTTCTTGTCTTTTTACGTAAATTGAGGTGAAATCAATTATGTATCCAAAACATTGCGAATTGAGTAAAAAAAATGTGCTGGTAGAATGCACATTATAGGTTATAGGGGTAGTGAAAATATTTAGAGGTGAGGGGAGGGGCCTCAAAATTCAATTGCGCCTGGGGCCTCTTTAATGCTAAATCCGCCACTGCATATTCGGTAGATTCCGCTTAATTAAGACGCCGGTTTATTAGGGCCAAATCCCAAGGGAACAAATAAATGTTTACTTCGGTTATCTAAGAGACGAATCGTGTAAAAACTATTGTATTTTTATTAAAAAGAACTTTATTTCATCTAATATATAGACACGCCTATTAAAAACTTAAGAAAACATAAGTTTATATGACGCGTAGCTCATTTAATCCTTTCAGTGCGGCTCCGATGACGTTCATGGGCACGCGAATCGTGTCCAATGCGTAGGCTATTTAAAAAGGTTTTGTGGATCAGTGTATGACCGCGGGTCAAAGTTTCGCCGTCACTGCATTATATAATCACTATTAGTTTACATTCCCCTGGACCATTAGCGAAAGATTCGTTTCAAAGCGATTATCGAAGGGTTTTTTTATTTTTTCTAATTAGATATAATTTTCTGAGTGTTTTCTTTAATGCGGTCTATATTCCACAGCATATTTTTCTATGTGTTTAAAAACAGGTCTGACTTGTCACGTTTGAGGGGGGGGGGGGCTCAAAATTGAATTGCACCTGGAATTGCATTAAAGTGTCATTGCTCTCCAATGTCCAAAAATTGTCATAACGCGAGAAAGAATCAACAGACCACGGCTCGCTTCAATTTGTTTAATCTAGTCGAATAATATAACCGTGTTTTACAAATAGAATCGAAATACGCGCCTGGAGAGCGGGACGTTGTTTGAGCTGTTAGGATATTTAAAAAATATCGAGCATCTGTGGAATTCACGTAAAATTATTATAGCTGGAAAGGGGGAAGGAAGGACGAGGGGGGAAGAGTAGCCATTTGTTGCCGGCTGTCGGTGCCGGTCGTTCTCTGTTAACTCGCTCTCTTCGTCATGTTCGGTCTTGTCAGCAAATCGATTCGTCCCGTTGCCCTGGTGGCAAGGTCCTCCGCTGCCCAAGTAGCCAGGTGATGCCCTTCACATATTGATCCGGCTCTCATCAATTAAAACCTATGATTTAGCATTTTTTTTAATCTCTATATGCTAAAATTATCTGAATCGATTGGGATTATGTAACAGCTGATATCCAAAACAAATATTTACAGCTGATCGGCTCGGATCTCGCTGCGCAATATCCTTTTATTGTCTGGCAACAATACTTTGGCCCAAAGACGTCAAAAGTGCGACACCCTTTTGACCTTCAGCTGACAGCAGCGCATACAGTTTATTATTGTTCTTTCTATGTTTATCATACTGTTTACTAAGTTTCCATCATTAAATAAATATAAAGAGTATCTAAAAACATAATTATACTCAACATGATTTTATTAACACCCTATTAATAACTCGTTCATTTAAAGAAATGATTCATATATTAGCGAGCTTGTGCAATAATTTCAATACGACGCCATTTATATGTTTAAAGGATGTCTGGACAGTTGGGAGACTTGGGATCCGGTGCCGGTAAAGGTGGCGGTGGCGGTGGATCGATTCGCGAAGCCGGCGGATCGTTCGGCAAGATGGAAGCCGCTCGTGAAGAAGAATTTTTCTATAAACAAGTAATATCATTTCGTTTAATGCATTTCATTAAATAAATTTGTCTTTATTATATCTTAGATTTTATCGATTTGAACGATATCTTTGCGATATTATAAAAATCATAATACTTATGTTTCAGCAAAAAAAGCAACTCGAGCAATTGAAGGAGGGATTGAATGGCGAAATATCTTTTCACGAGGAACAAATTAAACGTCATCAAGAGGCTATTAATCGCCACAAAGATAGAGTCGATGCAATGGAAAATAAGTAAAATATGTTACGTTTAACGTGTGTTTGGCGGATTGCATTTGTTTTAATTTTTAAGTCGAGAAGCTTATAGCCGCCGACATTGATGAGTACTTACTATATATTTTAGCGTTAATAGATTTTAATTAAATATGGTTTAACTACAATGGTATTTATTTATTACTTCCTTTTTTGTTTAATTATTATATTTCTCTCACTCGGTTTACGCAAAAGACTCGAATTGATAATATTTTGTATTAACACATTTAATTCAGGATGTATATTTTTACCTTTTCTATTCATCTAGTGCTGCGTGTTGAGATTAGTACTTTTTTAAAATATTAATTTATATTACTTTAATTTGAGGTTGAGTACATGTAACAACTTTCAAAAATAAACAATATTGTCTTATCAATAATTCCGAGCGTTTATCTCAATTATACTCGAGCATCGATTATTACTGTCTTCTAACTAAAGGGTATGAAAAATATATTTAAGACCGACAAAGTTAAAAAGGTCTCTTATACTTTCGGCATGGATAAATATTACGACAGCCAAAAAAATGCCGTCTAAAATATTTAATTGTAGATTTATCATTTATTGATTATTATTTATTGAATGAAATGTCAGCAGCTAAGACTAGAGGTTCCACAACTTTTTTCCCACATAGACCCCCTTTGATTAAATAATTTTCTTCATAGACCCCCTTTGTTTTTTTTCTGTAATCTTCCAGATTTTTAATAATAGTACGAATTACGAACGGTACTAGTTTATACTATACGCTACAGCTACAGTCTACTAATATTACAGCAGATTCCTAATGTAGAGGACTTTAGATGTGTGTGGAGGGAGATTTCCCCAGTCTCGTCAAGGAACCTATCCAAAAATAATGATATTTGGACACCTGTCAACGTGTCGGTATTGGACGTGGTGGCGATGACAGTTGGTTACAGGAGGTGTCCGTAACACCCGATCAGACCATTAATTAAATACGAATTTGCCCTAACCTCATCTGATTATTATTGTTACATTATTGTTGACAGCTCGGCTCCCGGGCTCATGGCTGGCGACCTGATCCGTATTTGTAGAGCCTAGATAACCTGGAAGACGACCGTCCCAATCTTGGCATCAGGGTTAGAAGGCCACTTGTCTTTCATTCTTTCTTTAAAAATGAAATAAAACTTTAAAATAGAAAATTTTATCATAGACCCCTGGAGTACTGGAGTACTTTCAAACTTCCTTCGATTCCTAAGACGTCCAACCTAATTACAATTAATTAAAGTATCCATAAAAAAATAAAAACGTGAAATTAAATCAAAGAATTGCTTCAAGATTCATCCGTTAGTAGAATACTTTAAAGCGGGGGTTTCCAACGGGATCCAGGCTGACCCCTTGGGGGTCAATGGAAGTTTAACACCAATCTATAATATTCCAGGGGTCGATTTTATCAGTATTTTACCTTATTATTGAATTAAAAAAGTATATATTAGTTTATTTCCACTTTAAATGATTTTCGGTACTTTGAGTATTTGACGCAACTTTCTGTTGTTGAATTAGATAAATGTTAATGTTGATGATGTTCAAATCTACACTGATCAATTGAAACAATTAAATGACGATATCAATGCCCATTATAAAGATATGGAGAGTTTAGATATCCAGATTATAAATCTATTTAATAGATTGAGATGATAAAATCAATTTGAGACAAAATTATATTATAATTTCATATTGAGTAAAGTTAATAAACCACTTTTTTCTAATTTTTTGTTCATTATCTTAAATTTTCTTATGTGAAATTATTAGTATTATGAATATGCTGTATATTATGGAGAAAAATGTAAGGGGGTCGATGAAGAGAATCATTATTTTAAGAGGGGTAAGTAGGGAAACGGTTAGGAACTCCTGCTCTAAAGCAATCAGAGCGTCCAATCTCAATTGATTTAACATTTTTTTCATATATAATTGAATCAATTACAGATTTCTTATTATAAAGATGGATACTTTTAAAGGTTTTGTAAATATTATCTCCCAAATTTATTCAAAATATGAAATAAAAAAAAATTATGTTTTTATCTTTCGCAACTATCTTAAATCTTATTAATCACAAATTGGAAAAATTAAATAAACAAAAATACTTATTTATATTTATTTATTTTTATTTTCTATGACTAAAATATATTTTCAAAATATATAAATAATTCATCACGTTACATCTATCGACAGATGGACGAACTTGTTGAAAATATTCAAGAAAATGGAAAATTGTTTTCATTTATTCGATAGTTTAAAATATTTATAAAATAAATATTTCAATTATAATATTTATTATATTATTTTCATTTAATATTCCATGAAACAGAGTGGCTTATTCTTTTTAGATGTAAAATATAAAGAATAAAATTTACAAAAAAGCACTGAAATATCATTGATATATAAATATTTATTAAATTAATGTTTACGGCAAGGTTTTTATTAATAATAAAAATAAGACACCTAGCGACAGATAGAGTAAGTTTAAATTTTATTTAAATTTTTTCTAAAAAAAATAATTGCCAAAAATAAACTTAGCATAAAACATTTAATAACAGTCAAATTAATAATAATCAAAAAAAAAATGAAAAAAATATTTTTTACTTATAAAATTTTGGTTAGATAAAAAAAGGTAATTTTTTTGGAAAATTTCTGAAAAATTGACAGCACGATATTTTTTCTCGTTCGCACTTGCACATGCGCGATGTTTTTCTCGCTTGTATCCAGTACGGAGCGATATAAAACATCGCCGCCGTGCTCATGTAAAATTAAATTGTTGTTTTTTTTTCTTTTCGCATATTCATGATATGCTTCATAATTTGGTCGATATTTTGGTTTTTTAACTAATCAATATAAGGCGTAAATGCCAACGCTCTCGGCGATAGCTCGCCGCAGACAAAGCTCTCGCAGCACGTGTCACTCTCACGTTTCACTCGCACTTGGCACATCGTAACGGATGCTAGCGAAAAAAACATCGCATCCGTGTCAGCAGAAGCGAATATTGTTTTTATTTTTTATTCGAAATTGCGGTCAATGATTATTTATATTTATTCTTCAGACTTTTTAGACAAATACAAAAAATTAGGGACATGTAGGATTTATTATGTAGGAGTTGTTCGAGAAATATCAAAAACTTGGGGTCCCAAATAAAGAGATAGAAAAGAAAAATGAAGATTTAGCCGCTTTTTTTTATAAAAACTTGTATATATATTCAGATTTTATTATATCTCAAACATAATGTTTGACGTCATTATATAAACTAATGCAATAATGCAATTAAATTTGCAATGATATTATTAGATAAATATTATATTTAATATAAAGTTAATCGATTCTCAGAATTTTTAATCTGTTTTTTAATATTTTTCCAATAGCTTAAAATTAACTGAAGCCTTTCCAGTTAATATTATAATAAATGTAAAATAATATCTAATTTTAAGCTAATTTTTTAAATAAAATTATGGATTACTTTACTGAATATTAATTTTTCCTAGAAATAATGAATATTGTATATTAACTAAGCTATTTGTGCATTAGCATAGTTGTGCAAAAACACATTAAGCTCATTTTTAATTACTTTTAACCCTTTAGATATCGATTCAATTAAAAATATTGCGTTTCAAAAAACATCTCTCGATGTATGCGATATTTATTATTAAAACATGACATTAGTTAATATAAATATTTTTGATGACACCAACAGTAATCGGAATATATAAAATAATATCATAGTTCATTATAAATTAATTACGTTATATAGATGATTAATGTTTTCTTATGCAACTCTTTCTTCTTTTTCATAATTGAAGATTTCAACTTAAATTAGTAAAGAATTTGCTATTATTAAAATTGATAATCTAAAGTATTTAATACACATCTGATAAATGGAACGACTTAAAAAAAGAATTAAAAGTTAAAAAAAATGTTTCAAGAAATCCCTTATTAGAGATTTAATTACTATATTAATTAAAAAACAAAGTATTTTATGTTCGTCTCTAGGACGATTTTGACTTTTAGGTCCAAATAGGAAACTTGGGATCCCCGCCATTTTGCCTTTCGTAGAAAAATATTGGTTAAATCTACCAAGTATAGATAGTGACTAATATTCGTATCGTTATTGTAACAGTTTTAAAAATGTATTGGAGATATGGGGGCCAGGTTTTTTTATTATTTTTTTTGCTATTCACTTTGGGACGATCATTTTTCAGTTAGTTCTGAACAGTTTTAACGTTTGCATATGTACGAGTTTCGAAATATTTCAAATTAGTTCATCGTGTGGATATCACGTAAAACTTTTTGCGATGGAGTTCGGTTTTTCTGTATTATTGTATTATTGTATCCGTGTAAATTAAAACCAAAATAATTTAAACAAAATAGTTTTTCTTTGTAGCCTGCGAATTGCCGAAAATGATGAGACATTTTTAAACTTTGGGGCCCCATTCGGGGCCCTTCGTCATCTTGGGGCCCCACCCTATTGCAAAATTGTTATTATATTGTGGTATCTGTGTATCGACTAAGACAAATATGGGACGATTAAAAATTATAGGGAAGATGGGAAACATTTTTTAGTAATGCCTAATAATGTGTTATAATAATATGTAAAAGTAATTTGAAAAAATATAAATTTTATAAAAAAATTCCTTTCCTTTGGATTTCGGAAAAACCAATCCGTCACGGCGGCTAGAAACCAATCGCGTCGTCCGAAGGGGGTCTAATTATAATGCAAATAGACCCCAAGCATAAAATGGATAATTCTAAGAATAAAAAAGTTATAGTTTGGATTTTTATACTAATCAACACGACGCATAAATAATACGCACTCTCGACTGCTGATTGAGAACACGCCGTCGGCTACTGTGACCGTCAAATTCTCGTGGCACGTGTCAACTCGGACGGTTCATTCGCACTCGACACATCGTACCATTGCGCCCGTGATTGTAGAAGCGAATATTGTTGTTTTAATTTTTTTCGCAATTGCAGACAATAAAGTTAATTATTAATAATATACAAATACACTTATTTTGGAATATGTAGGGTTCATATTAAAAGAATTATTTGAGAAAAATCAAAAACTAAGAGTCTCAAATAGACCCCATCGGCACGTCTAGGTTAACGACAAATTTGGCATTGCTTCTTTTCCATTGATTGATATTTATATTTGCAGATATAGACGATACAACCATCATTTATTCTAAATCAATGATCGCTTTCAGTCAAAATGTAAAATCTTTGAAGGGCCGCACGAGCTAACGTGGCGGGCTGCGGGTTGCTCACCCCTGATTAACCGATCCGTCACGGCGGCTCGAAACCAACCGCGCCATCCGAAAGAGGTATATTTATCAGGTAAAATAGACCCCGAGCATTTCAAGGCAAGATACTGATGAAATATTCATAAATATATAGACATTTTTTTTATAATTACAAGAATAAAAATAGTTATTCATGATACGCTTCATAATTTGGTCGATACAGTGCACTCTCGATTATCCGGGTTAATGCTGGGGAGGATGATCACGGATAGTCGAGAAACACGGATAATCCGAATCATCAAATTTTTATTTTATTTTCGAATATAATATCATATATACAACACAAATTGTTAACACATTATTTTTATATTCATTATTTATCAAGAAAACACAAACAAATAAGTAAAAATATATTGTTTTATCATATATACGAACTTAAAAATATAAAAAAGTTTACTATGTACACGAATTAAAAAAATCTGTTATTTTCATTTGTTTTTGAGATTTTTTTATCGAGCTTCTTATTTCACTTTGAAATATTCTTAAAGCTATTACATTATTATAGCCGCTCCCTTGTTCGGCGTAATCTAGCAATGTTTCAATACACCACCTCTTTCATGACTACTGGTATCTTCGCTTATAGTATTAATGTCATTTTCTTCCTCTTGAGTAACAAGAGAAACGATATTAGGATCGTCCATGCGTTCAAAGCCTGAATAATTTAAATCATGATTGAGCCACTCCTCTACGTTTTCCATATCCGCGTCTTCAAAAAAAAAAAAATTCCAATAATCCACACATTTCAGATACAAAATTTTCTTCATTCTCTTTCGAATCCATTAAATCTGTTTCTATGTCAGGAAGAATCTTTCTCCATGATCGAACGAGTGTTACTGGTTTTACTTTTGACCAAGATTGTGCTATCCCAATGCATAGCATCCAATACCGTCATTTTTTTCCAAAAATATCAGATTATCATCTTCCTCGACAAGAAGCCGTGAAGTTTTTTGACGATAAAGACGTTTCCATTGATGATATAACACCTTGGTCCATGGGTTGAATCAGTGATGTAACATTAGGGGGCAAAAATTTTGTAATCATAAGTCCATCGTTTGTCTTTCATTCGGATGAGAAGGAGTATTATCTAGTAACAAAACTGGTTTCTGTGGCAATCCCTTATTTTTCAAAAATAATCGCACTTCTGGGACCCATTTCTTTTTTAACCAATCTTCGAAAATTTCCCTGTCCATCCATGCCCCTTTCTGACCATAATAATCGACGGGAAGATTTTCATTTCAGTTCCCTAAATGATCGTGTTTTTTTGCTTTCCAATCACCAAAGTTTCATTTTATGAGTTCCCGATGCATTTCCACAACACATAACAGTTATTCTTTCTTAGACGATTTGTGTCCAGGAGCCGACTTTCACTCATCGAAGCTAGCGTTTTTGTTGGAAAGCACTTCCAGTACAAGCCAGTCAATTCGCATTATAAATTTGATCAGATTGCAAATTTCTTTTGCAAATATTCTTGAAATTCGACATAAAATTCGTCAGCAGCTGCAGCATTTGAACTGAGACGTTCTTTCCCGAAACGTTACCCGACGAAGCCCGTCGCTGTTTGAACCTCGCGTCATCCAGCCCGACGAGGCGTTAAACCTTTCTTTTAAGTCCTGACTGTGAAATGTTCGTTGCTTCGATGCACATTTGGCCGCTAATTGGTATTCCTCTGCTCGTTTTTTTTGATTCCAAATCTTCGAATGTCGACGTTTCATACTCTTTCTTTCCGAAGGACCTGCAGAACTATCACAATCTCTAGCAAACGCCTCTGACTTATTTTTTTGTTTGACAAAAAATCTGCTCTCTGTAAAGACACGCACTTCTTCACTGCTAGGAAGCAAAGCAACTGAATAAACAAACTACGAAAGACATTTGGAAAGAGACCGAAGATTTCGTGAAAATTAGATTTTTTAGAACAAACGAAGTCCCGAGAGCTCACAAATATGGGCAACAAATAATATCGAAATTAATGGCAGGGCGACGTTTCTGTGGGTCCCTATACGTATTTCGTTCAAACAACGCGCATATTCAAGATCGCACCATTAATGCGTATTATAATCATAGAAAATCAATCAAATATTTTCAGGCACGGGATAACCCGCAAACCGGATAATCCATGCACGGATAATCGAGAGTACACTGTATTTTGGATTTTTAACTAATCAGTATGACGTATGAATGACACGCAATGCATCCGACAATGTTCCGTTCGAGAAAAATCATCGAATCGATTAATTATTTATAATCGATGATTATTTATAATATTTACATTTTATATATTTTTAAATAAATACAGATAGTTTGTAATATGTATCATATAAAATGAATTATTCGAGAAAAATCAAAAACTAGGAGTCGCAAATAGACCTCATCGACACGGTTAGGTTAATGATCACGTTGGTATTGATTTTTTGCCATTAATTCGTATATATTTACAGATATAGACGACACAGCAGCTCGCCGCAGCTTTCTAATTGTACATCATTTGGTCCGCGGGCCGCGAGTTGCTTACCCCTGATTTATATTGAAGAGTTATTCGGGAAAAAAATATTAAATGTGTTTAATAATTTTTTATAACATATAAAAATAGGGGGGGGGGGTCTTAGGGGTATTAGGAAGTCTCGTCTCATCCCGAGAAAATTCACCGTCCGCCCCTGATTGGCAGCCATGTTGTTCAGTGTTGCCAACGCGGCGATTTGAATCCAAAGACGTTTAGAATCGGTTTTATTTTGTATCATATCGAATATCGCATCGGGTCCATTCGTCATAATATAAAGATTGATATTATAATGGATTACGAAGAAACATGACGAATCGGGGTCGGTTCTCGGACCGCGTTTATTTACATGCGGGAGTTTGAAAATGGCGCGGACGGTTGGGGGGCAGAGCGCATGCGCGGGGAGGCGAGGGGAGCGAGGGGGGCGAGGTGGGGCGGGAGCGGCGGCAGTAGCGCGTCCGGCGGTGCGGTGGGCGGACGTGTGCGACCGGCGACCGGCGGGATGCAGCTGCCGCCCAGCAGGGGCCGCGCCGAGCTGTGGCTGGCGGCGCTCGCGCTAGCGCTCTGCCTCGCTCCAGCTCTGACCCAGGTAGCGCGAGCTGGCCCCTACCCTCCAGCAGCCCTAGCGGCCCCCTCGGCCCCACTCGCCACCCTGCCGCATGGCCGCCGCTCGTTGACAGGGCCCGATACTCGCCGCGGTGTTGACATCGATACTGTGCTCGAATCGATACGACGTATCGATTCTATCTTATCTGTCATAATTGTCGTTGAATTCATATTCCTAGAAAAAAAAATCGCTTTTTTTTCGCAAAAGTGCAGTGGTTTCGTCTTCATGTGGATATATCGTCTTCTCAGGAACCGTGCCCGATTTATCGTCATTTTCTTATTTAATATAACGCGACCGCGTTTCGTTTTTTTTTTTTTTAATAATTTTCATATCTCCCGCGACGGAACACGATATTATTTCGAAAACGATTTTTTTCTCCGCTCCGTCTCCTCGCATTCTTTCGGGCCCGAGGACTCGTTTCTTATTTCCCGTCGTATATAACGTTATGTTGGGAACCGCGCTTCGAAATATTTCATATCCTGCGGAATTTAGCGGGATCTGCCGACTTTATGCATGCGAAATTCTTGCTCGGGCCCCTCGCCTCGCCGAGGCGACGGCTCCTCGACGGGTCTCTCGTATTCTTCCCGAATTCTGACGGGCGGACGGCCCCCAAATTGCCGCAATTTATTACGTCTTATTATCTATTTTCGCGTTTTATCCCGTCGGACGACGGAAGTCGTCGACGTTTTCGCCGTTCGTCCTAACGAAGAGGACGGACTTGACGAGAATCGTTCTAATCTCCGTCGCCGGTTCTAATTACGAGGGTCGAATCGTCTCGAAGAGTCGCGTAAAATTAATCGAGGACGAAAGGATCGAGATAATGCCGCTAATGATGTCCGAATGATATATCTCGTCGATTTTTATATATGTCGAGTCAGATACGTCTTTAGAATCGCCTCGAGTCCGGAGAATTCTCGGAAATTATGTCCAGGTAACCTTCCCCCATAACAGGATAGATCCCCTAGTGCGTCGCGAGTAAATAATCGCTCCATATTATAAACAATATACAGCAACTCCTCGCGCAATTTCTGACTTTCAATTTACCTTGAAAATTACATTTTCTTACCTAGCTCCGCGAGTTTCTAATGAGTCCCTAAAACAATACATGGCCTAGCGTTATCATGAAAGAAGATAAGGTCCTTCCTATTGAACATCGCCGGCCTCTTTTCTTGGAGTGCTGTTTTTAAATTATCCAATTCGATTAATTAGCTTTTCGTTCGGTTTCCACAGCTTAAAATGTATTGGTCCTCAAATGTCCCCCCATATACACAACGTTCTTTTATTCAGGCTCAATTTTGGTTTAGAGGTGGAGGGGCAGGTTTTCCGGATTCATGATATACTCTTCTCATGATGTTTTCATAGTTAATCCACTTTTCATGCCCAGTTATCATCCGGTCCAAAGGGATTCGATTTTGTTTCGTGCAAGCAGAGTTGTGCACAAAATGACTCGATCATTAAAATTATTCTCACTTAACTCACGTGATCCATCTCGAATATTTCCAAACAATCCTAGTTTCCGAATATGGTCCGAAATGGTTTGTTGAGCTGAATCGAGCCTTTCTGCATTCTCCGATGTTGTCAAAAAAGGATTTTGCTCTAACATGATCTTTACAGAACTTTCCAATAGACCCAATATATATGTAGATTCTTTAATCAATCTCTCTTTCAAGCCCAAAAGTGGCTTGAACCCTGCTGTGAATAATATCTATGCTTTTTTGTGGGAATTTAATCCATTTTTCAAGTTTAACCGTCATTAATTTGTTTTTACCGCTGATATTTTTGTGCATATTTATTTGTAATGCATGCCAAACGTTTTCGTTTGGATTTATATCTGGAAACTGTCCAGGCCAAGACAAAATATACAGACTTTGATTGTCGTTCCATAAAGTTGTTATACGAGACGTATGGCGAAGAGCCACATCTTCCATAAACATGCATATATTTTTTTTTCAATCGTGTTGTCAAACAATGGCATAAGTCTATCTTCTAAAACAGAAATTATTTTGGAATAACAATATAAATTCTGATCTTTCGCCGTCATGTCATCAGACTTATTCCTCCAAATTTCATGGTCCTTTAAAAAAAATATCCTCTAATTAGTCTGCAGAATGTCTTTACATCCATACTCGTCCACTCTAACTAAATTGGCAGTATCGGCTCTCCTCGGTAAAAAATACATGATTCTAAAAGTGTTTAGTTATAGTTTTGGTTCCGATTGTATCTACGTTGTTTCTTGAACTTTGAGAATATATGTTTTTTGCAATTCTTTTGTAAAGCTCGACACTATGGAGATGCTTTTGCACTGTTTTTTTGGAAGAGATTCATCATCTGTGCGACCTTATCTACGGATTTTTGTGTCATCTACCACTGTTTCTACCACCGATCTGTTTTTTTTCTATCTTAGGGTCCAGGTCACACACAATCATCATATTTACAGTCGATAATGAGATGTTTAATTTCCAGTCAATTTCAAGTGATCCTGGTATCTAGGACTTTTCAGAAATGCAAATAATTACTAATTCTAACTGAGCAAGGATCTTGGCCACCTAAAACAATCGTTCAAAGACCTGCCATGTTAGAGTTGGAGCCATCAGACACAACTGAAGTTACAGACACAATTTGTTTCGTATATTTCTGGAAAATTTCGTGTTATATGGGACAAACAATCGATCAATCCTTGCAATCTCAATTTTATTAATTTTTACCGATGCAAAATATAACTATTGCTCGATATAATTAAACGTAATCGTTTTTGCGGTCGAATGACATCATCTTCATTTTCTTAATCATTTTCATCTTCTGCGTAAATACCCTCTTTAAAAGATCTGCATTTTTGCATATTTTCTATTCCGTAAAAGATTCCGATCTCATAAGGAGACGGGAGGACAGTTTGGTTTGATATTTTCGACTTGTCTGCATTAAAAAAATGATTTTAGGGTTTTTGTGAGCGAAACCGTATGTTGAATACGTGTTATAGAAGGGTTCTCCGTGGGACTCGAAATATAACATTAAGCTTCGGCGATTCCGTTTTTATCTCCACAATGTGAAGTCTTTTTCATCTTCATGCCTAAATATCGTTGTATACGGAGGCTGAAGACTCATATGACTGATTCTAGTATTTTAGAAAAATGGATACATTCATCCTTTCGACCATAAATGGAACTCAAAATATAGCTTTCTGGTATATCGTTTAGTTTTTATCTCGTCAATGTTAGCGATACGTCATCTTACATGTCTTTTTCGTATGGCGTATACGGAAACCGAGATATCATAACGATGTTGCTTTTAGCCAAAAAAATTTTCCACAATTCCATTTTTTTTCTTCAAAAATTGAGCTATGTAAAGAACATGGAATATTTTCGATAGCCAATAATAAAATTAGCATACAATATAGCTACCGATATCAAGATACGTCAGGGACATATTTTTTTATCGAATTTTTGACAATTTTTTGCAAATATTAACGCTTGTTTTCAGTTAGTTTCAATGAAAAAACACGGATTTTCAGCTAAAGTGTATTACTAGATCATTCATTTCATGCTATATCTTTTATTGTGTATTTTATATGAGATTACAGCCTTTGAAAGGACCTATCCCTATATTTTTCGCGTTGTTATGTGCAGGAAACCCCCCGTATAACACGATTACAGGGTTCTTCAATCTTTTCCATACTGTAGTAATATAATGAATTATTATTTAATTAAAAAAAAAAGCTTTTCATTCATTTTCTTAATGTTTTTTTTATATCATCATCATTTGCCAGCCACGAGACACTCACTCGCTGAGCGTATGGGCCTTGTCAGACTCTCGAATATCATTTTTCTTCATATATATAAATGTATTAAAAAATATTATATATTTTTTTTTAAACAAAAAAGGATTACTGTTTTGTAAAAATCTTATTTTCTGATGAGTCAGATTAAATTTTGCACGTTTTTCGTTAAAATTTTTATAATAAATGAAAGCATATTATATTTATTAATATATATTATTTATATAAGATTTCTAATCATATCATTGAACCTTAGTTTATCAATTTTCTGAGAAATTGCTCTACAAAAATATTATTCTAAAACAAAATGATTTAATTTGCATATGTAATTGGTTTATCAATGACTAACGTTGACTTTTCCAGAATTATTTATTTTTAATGTCATCATCTGCGTTTAATATCAAATATTATCAGCCGTTCGACCGTGTAAATAATTAATTATCTACCGATGCTGTAAGGTCATGATTGTGAGGGCAAAGATCTGTTTGAGATTTTGTTTATCTATTCCACGTATTCGATGCAATATTATTGGAAAAAATGTGAAACAAGGGACCGATGGCCATTTTTCGTGTGATGGCCTCCATTCTCGTGCGACGCATTTTCGAAAGAGCTTTGATTAATGCGTCTGCTGGGTTGTTCCTTTCGTTCATTAATTCAGTATAAAAACTGGGGTCCGATCCCACCCATTTCCATAGTGTGAATCAAATTGCGTCCATCCATCAATCCGAACCATCCATCATAAAGAAGGGACAAAGCAACGAATAGGCTTGACACAAATATCGAAAACGCCCATTGGCCCCGCATAATGAATTGGAAATGTTTACGTCGTAAAATACTCTGCTATTTTTTGAATATTTCTGCAAAAAAAACACTGTACTTTCGCACGGATGTGATTTATCGCGATTTTCATAGTTGGAAATTAGCATAGTTACGTTGTGTAATCCGGCGCGAGTTTTCAGGATAATTGTTAAAGTTGATGCATACATTAGCGGGATGTTATCCCAATCCTGCATCGGTCCGGTTGTCGTAAAACTCATAATCATTTCAGTGACGATTTCATGAAAAATTGAACATTTCCCTAGAACTCATTTGCTATTAATTGTATGAGATTTTTTAATTTTCTACATCGAGATATGCAATCTCATTGCTATCTCACCTAATTTACTGATAATACTAATGGAATACTAAACACTTACTGCTCTAGAACGATATTACTATTTTCAAATGATAGTGATTGAATCGGCAGAGCCGACCCGAGGATTAGAGATTGACTGATCAGACTTATCAATCATCGAAGAGCTAAGGAGCAACGCTCTATCGCCTTCTAACATGACACGACTCTAGAGCTAAACTCGAAATTTTGTGTCAGAATTAGTGATGGGATTGATCCATGTGTCGATCGGGTGATACAATTCCTTAAATCCCAAACTTTGGAATCAGTATAGGATAATGATTTTTTGGGGCTTGGTGCCAATTACATTTATGGGGCCCCTAATAGAATATAATTGAGGGGGAGGGGGGTTTTCGGTTGACTGAGGATAAGAACGAATTATAATAAAATAATGTATTTAATATTTTAAAAAAGTTTTCTTAGTAAACTGTCTTCTTCATTTGATCCTGACATAATCTGGCATAATTGCTTCGACATAAGTAATTGATCTGCCCATGTCATTTTCTATAGAATGAATGAACAAATAATTCAAACTCATCTCTCACAGTCAATCTGTTTTTATTTTTTATAAATGTTAGTTTATAAAAAGCTAATCATTAATTTTTATTTGGAGGCCCCAATGATCGAGGGCTTCTTTGGGGCCCCTAATTGTCGGGGGTAATAAATCCGCCACTGTTGGACGTCATGCTCTTGTATGGAGCAATGATTCTTCTAGATCAGTGGTTCTTAACCTGTGTTCGATCGAACCCCAGGGGTTCGGTGATTCAGTCGCTCGGGTTCGGCGGAGGTCAAAACACACACCCGACTTATTGTACAATATTATGAAAAATGATACGACGTATGATATAAGGGTTCGGTGAACGCGCATTTGAAACTAGTGGGGTTCAGTACCTCCAACAATGTTAAGAACCACTGTTTTAGATACATGTTTAGGTTAATAGTCCCCGTAAACCCGATTGATCTGTGATGGGGCGAACCTAAGGCACGATGGGACAATTTTGTTAGCACGTGAATGATTTACAGTTGTTTTTGTGATAGATAACTAATGGAATTATTAATAGCATTATTGCTGATTGTTCTTATTTAAATAAATTAATTTAAAAAAAACTTTACATGTTAGACAGTCGATAAATAATATTAGGGACTTTTCGTCACGTAATGAGGTTGGCCATTACTGATCTTGATTATCAGGCTGTACACTCCATTTTTCATAACATTCCAGGCAAATTGTAGATAATCGTGCTTCGTTCTTCTGTTTAGTTTCTCGATAATGAACATGTTGCTGTCTCCTGTCTGTTTTGATCCTTCACTGAGTTTAAGTAGTCAGAAAGGACTCTTCTTATGTCCTTTCCTCTCGACAGAGAGTGCTAACTACCTTTGGTTGTGTGAACGATCTTGGCTGAAGATCTTGAGAAGATATATTTAAATATATCATTGAAATCAAAATGTATCAACACTTAATCGGCCGGTAGCTTATTTATAGGCTTTTCTGAGCGTGATCTTTGTCGGCCGTGCATTTGTTTATTTAAATACTTAGGTTTATGAAATTTATGGACAGTATACTATGAAATGTGTTGCATTTGAGGATTCAATTCTTTGTCCAAATGCATTTATTTTTCACAGTGGTATTAATTTGCTTGTGGTGATTATTCCCTTTTTAAGCACATGGACGATCTCCATCTATCTTAAATAGGTATTCATCATTTATGTAGGTTGTTAATGAACTAATCAGTAACTTTGATGCATTCGTCGATTCATAATGTTAAAGAACTTCTTTTTTCAATCTTACGTGCTACTAAATTCGGTTTGTTGTCTGAATTGCGCCTCAGGATGTGTTTTGTTATGTTCGGTTCGGAAAGGATGCTGAATTGTATGTCCGCCGACTTGATACTCTTGAAAAGACGTTTCGAATCTTCCAAACGTGCACTATGGTCCAGAAATATATTTTATTATAGTTTATATTTGTTTATTTTGCATCTTAGAAATTTTGTGGCGACTACATTGATCTTATCGCACAATTTTGTAATGCGAGAGAGTGATAATTGAACCTAATTTTTTAATATCATTCACGTGCCTGACCTCACAGATGCCCTTAGTATGGAAATTCTGAAAAATTAACGCGCTATGAAAATTAAATGAAATTATCGCAATTAGAGTTCGTGCCCTTTCTTGACTGATGACTCTTTACTTTGAAGTACTGCGTCAGTGTTGTTCATTGCTAACCGCAAATGTAATTAGCGATTGTTTGTTTGCAAAATTATCGTAAAACCGGCGACTATCGTATGAGGAAAAATTAAATGCTTGTTCGCAATGATAAAAATTGGGAATTTTGGCGTCGCGAGCGTCAGCTTGTTGCGGTCGGCGCTCGCTGTGTAACATCGCCACTTTCTGAATGGGCGCTAGAAATCTCATTAGGTGATGAAATTGCACACATGCTGCGACCCGAGCCCTGCTACAATGGCGTTTTAATGGGTTTACTTATGATATTGGAGTTGGTTGTCGCCCGTGGTCATCGAGATATTCCGTATTATTTATTATGCAGGTTTAACTGTTTCACGCTATCGAGACTTGTACCGGTTATTGCTTTTTTTTTGTTCATCTTTTACTCTAATTGAGCTAAATCAGAGACGGAGAAACTGGCCTTAAGGTCACATGGAATTCTAATATAATCCAAATGTATTTTATTAATTTATTTTCTCTTAAAAACAACGATACAATCAACCCTCCTATATCGTCAAGATAGGGACCATATTTTATTTATTTATTTATTTGACTACGATGGATAGATGGCATAACAGAAAGATTCCATTAACCCTTATAAAGAAAGATTCAAAAGATGCGAGGGGAATAAGTCTCACACACAAATATTCCCTCAGTGTCAAACCACGACACTGGTTAATTTTATTATTACTTCAGTTGGATTGAAATGTATATTATTTGTTTTATAATTATTTCATCATATCTACATAAATATTTTTTTATAAAACATGCGGAGGTAATGGGCCTCTTCTACTTACATACCCTCTGTGTTATAAAAAATCCTTCATAAAGTTCATAGTTTTCGTCGGAGACTTATCCGACTACTAACTTAGCTCAGTCGCGGTTAATTTACATTATCGAAATAATATGCATGGTATATATAAGCCACAACACTAATTGCTATAAATATGCTATAGAAATAAGCTCTATAAAAGACTATAGGCACCCATATACAATTTGGGGTTACGTTTTTTAATTGCTTTTTGTAAATTAAACGCAATCAATACATGAAACATTTTCTATTAATATATTTTAAATGATTTTTTATATTTTTAGTTTGTTATTAAAAACATTGACCTTTATTTCGCGCGATTTGTTTTTTGTGAACGGCGCTCTGGAAGAAAGCACTATAGGAGGGTTGACTATGTATCGTTTTTCAGCAAATGTATAAATTCAAGTCATGAAGTTTGATCAAAAAATATATTTGCGTTGACACACTTGTCCATGACATATCTTGCCATTGGTAGCCGTAGCTAATTTTGTTGTTGACTGTTGATAAATGTTTTTTTTTGCTCAGAATTTTTTACTTAACCCCTTTTCATCTATGAAAAATATACATAATTATGTCCTGTTAGCGGATACATTTCTTATGACTACTTCTACGTATTTACCCCCCGCCCACCCCGTTGCTACCCCGCATCCATCCAATACAAGGCGCTGGTAGCGCTCTCGGTCTACTCCGCGCGACATAACACTAAATATAAATTAAATTTATATTAACATATACAAATATATTTTTTCTCAATTTGCTTGGGGGTGCAGCAGTTCCCGTAGTGTATATAGACGAGCCGCCCCTGCTTTTAGGACTATAAAACTTCCCACGAATTTGATTTTTTCACTTTATTCAAAGGCTTTTTGCACGTGTTGCTAGCAAGTGCGATAATATTAAGATATATTAACACTTAATCGGCCGTAACTTGAATTATAGGTTATGCTGGGCCTATCGCTATAGGCCGGTAGCTTATTTATATGCTTTTCAGTACAGTCAGACAGTAGATTGATTTTTTTTGTCTAAATGCATTTATTTTCAGTGAAATTAAATTACCGTTTTTAAAAAAATGACCAAAAATAGCATCGCTATGATGCCTCAGCCTCCGTATTCACCTGATATGACGCTCAGTGATTCCAGCTCTTATTTTCGTCGATGAAAAATAGGTTTTTGTGATGAATATTTTTATTAATTGCATCGATAGTATGAATTTATTTATATTTTTTTTTTATAGAAAAAAGGTTCAGTCCGTCGTCTCGGTTTAATATTCAAAGTTGAATATCGCAAATTCGGATGCTGGGATTTTATTGTCGATCCTCCCTCCTCTATTACCGAATATTACGGATCCAATATGTTTGCTAGCAATATCCTTTTGTATTCCAGTAACGTTTCCGAACTCATTACCCAATTTCGTCGGATCGTGAATATATCCAAACCTTGTAAATATTGAACGGAACACTCGGTAATTTACGCAGACGAAGGGTATGCCCCGTATACGGACTGCTCGATACGTGTCCGTAATTTGAATACCGCTTCTATAAATAACCCCGAGTATTTTTTTTTTGCTTTTTTATTTTTTTGATAAATCAAAATCACGGGTCAAGAAGAATGGGCACGGCTAATGATCACGGGACACGCCCTAGAATACGCCCTCGACGGCCCAGCAATCCGTTAATTGCCGATACAGATTACTACGTTTTATCACAAATAATGCAATATCTTCCATCATCCCTCGTATGATAAAAAATAACGAGGTCGGTCGGTCGGCTTTTCCGATTTTTTTTTACATTTCATCCCCTTAATCTGCCCTCCGTGCTTTTGCCAAAACCCTTCATATCTTTTTCATGTAATTTTTGAAGCACTTTTGTAACTTCCGTATGCTCTTATGACCCAACGCACGCCTCGGATATGTACGCAAATTTTGTATGCTACTGTTTTATGGTAATGCCCAGTGAGCTGAGAGCATACGGGATTTTTCCAAATTTATTGTGTTCCATCACGCGAAATAATTTGGCTTTGCAAATACACCCGCGCAAAACGAATCCGAAAACACGCGCCAAAAATACAATACACACGATTTCGCGTAATTTTATTTAATCCTATGTGATTTGATGGTAATATCCGATTCAATCGCACGGCTAAACTTATAGTCCATCTAGTTTTATCTGGTTTTATTATCTGTGACTTTTTTAAGCTGCCCTATTGATGAATATTGGAGTTTAACCCTTTGGCAATCGACGTATGATATATTGTACTTTGTTGGGCGATTTCTAATCGAATTAGCTAATAGAATGATAGCTATTGCCATATTAATTGTTTGCGACAGATCCGGGAGACAAGTATATATTGCCGAGTTATATATCGCACTCGTAGTAGAGAGCTATACAGTAGATTCCGCTTAATTGGGACACATCAGTGCCAATTTTTTCGTAAGTGGCTGGTCCAAATAATGCGAAGTTTAGGGCAGAATTTCTATTTTAATACATTTAAAAAATACATCGTGCAAAAACGATATATCAGTAAAAGATCAAGTGAATCATTATAGTTTATAATAAATATATTTGTACAAACCACGCCCATGGTGACTTTTGATAGTCGCTGCAATAATTTATGTTTGTTAACCTGAAACTGCAATCTTTATTTAACCTGTTGGATGACGCGATTTTGTTCTGCACTTTTTATCTTTGAACTGGTGAAGTCATTTTTAAGTTATTGTTTTTTTGAAAGTATTACAAAATTCGTTAGCGACTTTACCCCGTCTGTCAATGCGGCTCGAAAACTACCGCGTCGTCCGAAGGGGTGTCTCAGATACCCCAAAAATTTCAAGCCAAGATATTGATGAATTCTTCATCAATATCTTGATTTTTTTTTATAAAAATGGATTATTCTAAGGATTAAAATAGACGGGCAAATGACAACGCCCTCATCGATGCCTCGCCGCAGACTGAGCTCTCACAGCACGTGTCACTCGCACATTTCACACGCACTCAGGATATCTATTATTTATAATATTTATTCTTTAGACTTGGGGTCCCTAATATACCCCATCGGCACGGCTAGGTTAAGTGGCTTAAATTTTTCTGATGAAAATAAAATCTTCACTGCTATTCTTAACACTGAATGATTTAATAACCTCAGTTATTCATTGAAGGAATAAAAAAATAGGATTGGAATAGATAAATTTGATTTATAGAGGTTTTAAGTAGAATAAAAATTAAAAGGAAACTGTCATAAAATGTCAGTAAAGAAGGCAAAAGTTACCCAAATAATGATGAGGTCTCAAACTTTTAATTTATTAGAATACTTCATGGTATCGCGAAGTCCTGATTTTAGATATTCAATTAGATATTTGATAAAATTACAGTTTTTTCATCAATTTTACCTAAATCCTTCAGTAATCAATCTAAATATTCAGAATCGTTCTGACATTTCTATTATGCCCAGAATAATTCATCATTGTTATCCCACCAAAAAGTTTTTTTTATATAATATTAATGAATTTAACTCTTTTAGTCCCAAATCTCAATTTATAACCTATTCTACTCTCATTAATTGTATTAAAAAAATATTTTCATTGGTAAAATGAATAAGAAACAGTTATAGGGTTTGATCTGATATCTTATTCAATATAAGACATTTTTTTTATTAATAATTAGAAAAAAAACGTTATTCAATTTTTTTGCTAAAATATCTTTTCGCCAAATACGTCTGGCCGTTCTAATTATAAAAAACATATTTTTTTATTGTGATTACAACCAAATCAGTGGTCTGTAACGCGGTACCCACGAGCTCTAGAATGTCCCCTAAGCAATTTTAAAGTCTCCGCATTTTGAATATTTAAACAATAAACACTCGTAGTTGTAATGGAATTTTAGTAAAAATTCTTAGGTTGTATGTTTATGTTGCAATAATATTTTTACGTTAAAATATTACCCCTCTCTTTTCATCCTATGATGTCGAACTCCCGCAATTCTGAAATATGCCCTCCTGGTTAAAAAGGTTGCTAATTACTTCCACATATCATTGAGAGTACATAAAAAAGTTTTTTTTTTTTTAAATATATACAATAATTTATTAAAAAAAGGTTAATGATTTTTTGGTAGATTTTTTTTATATACATATTAGTCTTATGCATCTTATGCATCAAACTACGTGATATTATGCGGACGCTAATCGAAATATGGATTTGTTGTATACAATCTTCAATTATGAGCGATTATATCAGGTTATCGGGATTATATTGATTTTAATAATTTATTTTGTTTGTTAAGATGATATATTGTTATGATTCATTCCATCATCGTACGATATATTTAGATAAAACATATTTTTTAAAATAATTTAATTGTCATTGTGTGCAGTTTCACGGTGTGAGGTCTCCGAGAAGTATCGAGAAACCTAATTCTGTTCATCAGCGTTATTATTTTCTCGTGTAAAGGGTAGACGGACCGCTCCGAGATGAAACTGGATTGAGAAGACTGTACAGTCTGCATAATCGCGGAAGCGCGCGTTTTATTTGTTTAATAAAAATTCGAGAGCACGGTCGGCCATTTCTCATCGGAATCTCGGCGAAGTGCTAAATCGATTCCCATTGAAATCCGAGTTCTTTGATGTCCGTGATAAATGTTGCACTTCTCATCCGTTCGAGATGCACTCGATGCATTTCGACGGTAGATTCCGCGCGTTACAAGGAAGATCGTGCCTTGAACACGTCTGATCGTTATTTTTTTGTTCTTAATTTAACAGAGCGTCGACGACGTGACACAGGGTGTTAACTATGAGTGACATGCGTTGCTCAGTTGCGACACGTCTTATAATTTCAATTGCTCATGATGTATTAGATAGACCGAAAAGTAATCAAAAATTTTTTTGCTAGCCAAAAACATTTATTAATAAAATCCTAAATATTAATAAACAAAATAACACTTTTTGTCAGCATAATGTCAGTTGTCTGATCCCTTTTTTAAAAAAAGTCCTTTAATTTTTCATTGAAAAACTTTTCCATGTGCGTTTTCACTTCTCCAACATTATTATTCTTTTTACCTCTTAATATATTCTCTAACGATCTGAAAAGCTGATAATCCGACGGCGCGAGATCCGGTGAATAGGGTAGATTAGTTAAAAGTTCCAATCCAAGCTCCATTATTTTTTCCTGTGTTATTTTTGTAGCTTTTTTTGTTATTGACAAAAACAGATCGTTTTTTATGAGCTCTCGTTTCATTCGCTTAAATTGTTCACAATACACTGTCGCTGTAACGGTCTGACCAGGTTCAAGCAATTCATAGTGTATAATTCCATAAAAATCCTACCAAACCCAAACAACGACCTTCTTTATTGTTAGTGATGGTCGAGGGGTCGGAACAGGTACTTCTCCGGAAGAAAGCCATTGTTTTTTTGTAGAGGATTATTGTATAGCACCCACTTCTCATCTCCAGTTACAATTCGCAGCATAAACGGATCGGCTTCATACCGAGACAAAAGAGACGCGCAGATGGTATGCCGTTAATCCAGCGCCGTCTCCGTCAATTCATGAGGAACCAAAATTCCTTGCCTGTACAATTTTCCTATGAGACGAATATGATCCTGAATTGTACCATGAACCATGGACAGTCAATCTTCAATGATAATTTCTCAATTGTTTGACGAGGAACTAAATCCACCATCGCCTTCATCAGCTAATTTTTGGGGTTGTCCTTTTCGTGCGACATCTTCGAGGTTCCTATTTCGTTCTTACACCTCTACTCCATATAGAAGCATGGAGAGCACATAACATCTCACCCATCTCATTCAGACACTCGATCTTCTGCATCCACATCGCCTTTAGGATATTTCGTGCGACATCTTTGAGATTCCTATTTCCATTTTTAAACTTTTTAAACCACCGATGACACTTGTTTAGTTTCGGAATATCCCCGTAAGTATCGGTAGTTCTTTGCATTGCTTCGTTTGCCTTCATTCCTTGATCGAACAAAAATAGCATACAATGACGTAAGTGTGCTTCTTCTATTGTTGGCATTAACATCTTTTCCCCTTGATAGAAAAAATATAACCGAAAAATAAAATTGCGTCTTGACACAAACTAACTATGAATGAGCTCATCGAAGAAATTTTGATTACTTTTCGGTTCCCATAATATATTTATATAAGATTATGTATTATATGTTTATTAATTTGTTTTATTTGTTTTATTTCAGGTATGTGATCATCCACGGCAAACAATTATTCACTAGCGATGTAAGTTTTAGTATAACTCGACCCATGACCCTCGACCCCTCCACGTTCCTATTGACCTTATGTCGATGAGAGAGTTACATCACCGTTATCTGCGTTATATTTTTTTTTAATCAACTCCTCCGACGGTATACAAGTCATATCCGGATAATTAATCACCGGTCCCAGGGGAAGCATCACTATAGCCACACTGTATACGCCACGAAGTTAACCCGTCCCGAATTCCCCGGGTGCGTGTAACATAGGTGATAGATAGATATAACCTGCACTTGTATCCGAAGCCATGAAATATTCGAGTTCGGCTCCTCTTTTATTGCCGGCGGGTAGAATGGGTTACCTTTTTTTTCTGGTCCGATACCTGTTTGCTGTGTTTTTTTTTGCTTCATTTGGAAGTTGTCGCGGAATTGGCCCACCAGGTCTCTTCCTCGCCCGGATGACGAATGCAGGGCTCGTCTCGCTCCGAATACGAATTGCGCATTTTACACATTTTTATCGTGTGTTTTGGCGAGATAAGATAACGCAAAATAAACCAGATTCGTGTAAACTCGAATTGATATTTAATGTTTCATATAGTTGTAATAAATTTGATGTACTATATTGATTTTGATAAGACGGCCATAATCAGTTTTTTGGCGGATGTATTATTTATTTGTAAACACGTCGATGTTTGAATTTATATTTTACGTCGGAATAACATGTTAGGACGTAAAAAAATCAGCAATACACTAAAACCTCCTATAACGCTTGCTGCTGGTACCGTTGATTTATATAACGAGCTCGACAGTTCCTTCTATGGCGCTCTCTCTTAGAACATAAATACGCATTATGTATGTAATGCATTGCCGCTCGTTCAATTTATAAAATAAAATTAAAACTAATTTTCCTAAATTTTTATGGGTACCTTGGCTTCTATGACGTGGTCCCGATGTCTTCGTTATAGGAGGGTTGACTGTATCTCATTTCGAGTTCTGTTAGATGAGCTAGCTTGAGGATGATTCCCATTTTCAAATACCATGAACATAATTTTCTTTAGTATCTCGTTGCCTTCTACAGCGCAATAATTCAACCTCAAGCCACTATCGACAAGCGTCTGCTATCTGCGCACTGTAGGGGTCAATTAGACATTCACAACAAGATTACTTGCTACGTACTCAAAAAATGGCCGTTGTACAAAAAATAATCTCAAAAATAGCGGTATTAAAAATATTAATTTCATGATATTTTTTAATGAAATACTGGACGATTTTTAAAAATAGCTCGATAAGTTATATAAGTAGAGCCGATACCCGGTTTTTACGTGTTTAACCCTTTATAGGGCAAATTAATTATTTTAGATTTTTTTTATTTTTTATTGTTATAGACAATACTTATTGTCAATAACAATAAATTAACCAAAAAGCGTTCTCGATAAAATATGACGTTACTAGGGTTGACATTTCTATGGGCGCTCATGGAAATATAGACCTTAAAGCGACCGGTTAATATATTAACCAATTTCAGCCTTTGCCCTATAAAGGGTTAAAAGGCCTCAAAAAACTTTATAAATAATCGTAAAAAATGAATAAAAAATATTATTGAATAAGAAAATCAAGCAATCGCGGTTTGGTATATTCGTGGGTAAAATATTTGGGGGTGCCGCGGAAGATTAAGTGTAGTTTTGTAGATTAGGTAGTTCAAAAGTGACTCTGTATGTACAGCGCATCACAGTTCTTAGCGACCATACCCCCTCATCCCGCTAGCGCCCCGCATCCATCCAATACACGACGCTGGTAGCGCTGACAAGTACATAAAGCTCTTTCGACGCTATAAATCGATTGGAAGGTTTCTTGTACTTCTTTAATGCTAGTAAAATGGATTTTAAGGCTCTCAATATACCACATAGCATCTTCTTTTGTTGGAATTGGATGGATCGAGTTTACCTCTTCTTTATTTAAGAATTTTTTGTCGGACAAGTTTCCGTGATTTTTTTTAAATTAATAGAAATGTATCTCTACCAGGTAATTGGGGTAATAATGCTTGAAAGTAGGGATTATTTCAATGGTTGAATTCACTAGTATTAAAATTTAAACATTTTCAGACGTAAATTGCGGGAAATAAGAACGCAAAGCAGGGTTTCAATGTAATACAACAGTAAAATGGGATACGACACATATTTACAATGAAATGACTCGCACTGTTGATTCTAAGAATCATTTTTTTTTAAATTCTGAATCATTGTTAGAGAATCACATTTAGATAAGAACATCTTGTATTTCGAACTGAGATAATGTGTTATAAAGTTATTCAAATAAACACTTTGGCTTCCGAGGTGTGTTTAGCTAGTTATATCGTTGTTCAAAGGGTTTAATATATAGTTAATCATATGAGTATACATATAAGATATATTACGAAAAATGCGCATATATAAAGATGAAATATTGTACAATGTTTTAATTAATTTCGTAAAACCTTTTTTTCTTCTTTTTGCTTAAAATGTGGGCATTATAAATTTGTGAAAAAGTGGCCACGGGGTCCACGTTTGTTTACTGTATTAAAATATTTCACCCCCGAAACAATTATTTTTCAGCGGAGGTATGAAATATTACGGCAGGAATCCAGGGGCGAGGCCACTTAATTGAGTTTCATTTCGTTGATAAAATTTTAACGATGCAAGTTGGGCGTTTAATTCCAAGACCGAAAATGATAACGGCCCCGACGCACAATGGCGGTGCAATCGCGCGGGGTTAAAACGTAAATTATTCGGCAATTAGCGCAAGGGACAAATACTTTATGCGCAGTTTTAAACCCTCGAAATTAAGCGCTACTATGTTTTATATTCGCAAATCGCACTCTTCGCTAATTGAATCGAATCGCTTTCGGATTGTCCTTTTATGTCTCTCGTTGCCATTGTGCTATCTGCTGATTTGGGCGACCCATTGTTTGAACGCGCGCTGCTCTAATCAGATTCGTCTAGATTCGTTTGCGATAGGTCATGGTATTCAATTCAGCCGACTCACTTATAAATTGAGATAGTTTATCCTCGAATTGGGACTTACTAACTAATAAGCGATAATTAGCTCTGGATGGTCGGAAAGTGGTGGATCAGCAATCTTCATCATCCATAATTGCACTAGCGAGCAACATCTAGGCATCTAAAGGGTTAACATTTCTGTCACGGTGGCTAGAAAACAACCGCGTCGTCCAAAGGGGGCCTCTCGGAGACCCCAAGCATTTCAAGTTAAGATATTGACGAATTCTTCATATTCTCTGCCGACTGAGCTCTTACAGCACGTGTCACTCGTACGTTTCACTCGCACATGACACATCGTACTGGATGCGAGCGAGAATAAACATCGCACCCGTTACAACAGAAGCGAATATTGTAGTTTTCATATTTTTTCCGTAATTGGGGACAATAAATGGCTGGGTCTGATCAGATCAGAACCACCACATAGTTATATCTGTGCTCGGCAATCAATTTGGACGAATCACCATTTTGAAGAATCACCATTCATCACTCACAAGTTTTGACTGCTTATAAGCAGTGAAAATCTGGATGCATTTTAATTTTTGTGTTAGAGATAAGCTAATGTTTCTATATACTATATGTCCCAAATATACTTAGTATATACAGCGAGAAAGGAATGATTGACTCGAAAAGACTTATCCAGATCAATTCGAGATAAATACTAGTCACAATCAAGGTGCTTATGCTACTGGAAAGGGAAAAGCCTGCAGATGGACTATCCAGCTTCATAATCACACCCTCCAGACATGTGGAAGAGTAAACGTACATAAAATCATAGTAAAATTTTGACTATATTATATAACCCTCCTATAGCGCTCCATGCTATAGAGCGGCTAGTGCGATAGTCCTTCCTATAGTGCACACTTCTAGAGCGCTATTCTCTATAAAACGCTTCATTTTTAAGGTCATATTACATATTTCGTAAGGTGAACGCCCTTTCGTAAGGGTCATTTAAATTATATGAATGGAAAGATGTTTGATGTATTGATTTCGTTCAACTTACAAAATACAATTTAAAAAAAACAACCCTAAATTTTGTTTGGGTGCCTAGTCTTCTAAAGAGCGGATTTCCGTAGCTTGATCCTTGTATCGGCGCTATAGGAGGGTTGAATGTTATTGCATTTTAAATCAGTGGTCACATTGTTGGACTCTCGTGCAACTTATGGAACGTCTCTAGCTATTTTAAGAATGCATAAAATAAATACAAATGAGACGTTGGCGTGGCTGGGGCGTTACAGGTGCCTTATAGTTCGGCAATATATCTGGCTTCTGTAGGAGTAGTAAACAAAAGATGCGGTAATAACTATGAGCTATTTATGGCGGGTTTTAGCCATATTTATACATTTTTCTGAATTATTACAGGCGGCCTTCGACTTTCACACACAATTGCTTCCTAAAATTGTGTTCGAGTGTTGAATGTTCGAAAGTAGAGCGATTTATATATATATATATAAATCGCATATATATATATATATATATATATATATATCTGCTCACTATCATCATCATCATCATCATTTGCCAGCCACAAAGCTCTCACTTGCTGAGGGCATGGGCCTGACCAAACTCTCGCATGGTAGTTGAGGCCAAAGGAACCTGAGTCTCACACACGTCCTTTCTGTGTCCATGGCGGGGACGAGGCAAATCTTGGTATGCGGTTTTTTATAAAGAGTTTCCCTCTCTTGGCCATTGCTGGCATTGGACGTACATCCTTACCATGTTGGTATCGGATTTTACCCTCTCAACTGTGTCCAGACAAGTAGGAGGGGGTTTGCCTCGGTATTCGTTATATTATATATATTATATTCGCATATATATTTGATTACGATGAATGGATGGCATAACAGAAAGATTCCAAAGCGCCATTCAATCATATAATGATTTCCAAAGATGCAAGGGAAATGAGTTTCTCACACTTAAATTCCCCCCAGTGTCAATCCACGACACTGCTTAATTTTTAATATTATTTCACTTGGATTAAAATTTTATATTATATATTCGATGTAAAAAAAAATTCTAATGTTTAAATATTAATTTAACCCATTTTCAAATGATTAAAAGCAACTCTTATCTTTTCATTTCAATGCTCTAGGATTTTCTGTTTGATAAACTAGCATTGGCTTTATCAAGTTTACACCAAGAAGCAATGTCAATCGATTTTAGGTTTATAACCAGGGCAACTGATTCTTCCTTCAATAGAAATGTATGATTACACATTTTTTCTAGAATAAAACGTCTTAAATGAAAATTTATTTAGTTATGAGAATAGACTACCTTATTATAATTTGTCCAACCATTATTTGCTTACAACATAATACTAGTCTTCTAATCTTAATGTAAACTAAGATCCTTAGCTTGAATAATTGAAAAACTCAAAAAGCCAATAAAAAACTCTGATTTTTTTTTTAATGTGCGAAATTGCGAATTGTGCGAAAGTCGAGGGCCGCCTATATTATGGTTGATCTTAGTGAATATTAACCAAATGAATTTTAATAAAGTTGTGTAACGTATTTTGCAATAAAAAATTGTACGGTATATTTTTTAAATACTTAAAAATCCAGGATCTTTTTGAAATGCTGATACCGTGGTTGTTTGAAGTTTTTTTTCCCAATTACGTCATAAAGTTAAGCCAGCCTTAACTACGCAGTGTTGACATTTCGCAAAGGTTGTTTGTAGACGAAATCGATAGCGCGATCAGACTACACGTTACAAGGACGAATTTATTTCTACACAGGTACTCAATTTTGATACCAAGTCATAAATATGTTTATAAATATATATATAAATATAATTATTTTGCGTCAAATAAAAAAAAAATGGATGGATGATGTGGCAGAAATGAATTTACATGAGCACGTTAACGTGCTCTTTCAATTTTTTGCGCCATTCTCCCGAAAGTGCTTTCCCCCGTCCACGGCGTACACATTGATCCTTTCGCTGCTTTCGATTAATCTCTGTCTTTTTTCCCCCGACGACGAAAACGATGTCAATATCGCGCGATAAGCGTCCATTGCCACTGTTATATTTGCACACAAAGTATATTTATGTTTGTCATTATTCACATAATATTCTTGTTATGGTCCATCCATGCGAAACTCATCCGTTCCCGGGCGATCCATTATGCCGAGGAACCGTGCTGTTGGCGAGATTCTCATTATCTCATTACTTTGCTCTGATGCAGTTTAACGATCGGAGATTACATGCAAAGCTTTAACGTAAACCCCTGGTCGTGTGCACTGGATCCACTCGCAACCTGAAATGACCTTGTAATTATCAATGATAACGGATATCACATACTCATCTTCCGTTTTTATCGGCTTTCATTAAAGCTATCGTCGAGGGTTATATGCGAACACTTGATTCTCTTTATTATTTTTAAAGATATTGTATAATACAGTAATGATAACGCGAAAGTTGGGACCGCGTTATTAGAACAACGCGTTATCGGGATAATGAAGCACATACATACTTTAGAGTATTATGGGTATTTCGCAAAAAAATCCATAACTAAGAACAATGTAAAAAAAAAAAAATCTTAGATGAATGAGATAGATATATAGATATGTGCGAGCGAGATCAACACACAGGCGCAACCAGACAGACGGCATAGAGTTTACAATCGAGCTATGCATGAATAGAATGCGCTCGCGTTATTAGAGGGACTGCCGCGATATTTTTTTGAAATTCGCGTTATCGAAACACGCGTTATTAGGGGTATTACTGTACTTATTATTATTGCGAACTGCATGACCTAATATACTAACAAATAATAGCGAATCGGCCCTTCTCCACATCCGAGTGTTATTACAACCATGAGACAGATCAATTCCTGACTCACGGCTTGGGATCTGATCCGTATTAGAAAAGCTTTTTTGTAAATCAGGACGATTGAAACCCGGGCTACGTGGTTGAGAAGGACTTGTCTCTGCGGCGACTAGGCAGTTAGAGGGCGGAAGACTAGAATCGGCGTAGAATGCGTAGTACCCTCCGGATGGCAGGGATCAAGGATATCTTTCATTCAGAATCCTTGACGGAGAACTAAATCTAATCATTAGTTCGTTGATATGTATGCGTGTATTTTACATTTTTTTATAATTTTAAAATGATTTCACACTGGAAACACCTATCCTTTATGTCCTTCCTGTCTAAAAAACGTAGAAATAATGTGTAAATTGTAGATTTTTCAATAAAACCATTTTAATTAATACAATTCTGGAACTGGGTTAGATGAAAATGCGAAAATATGATGAAAAGAATTATGATTGCTTATGATTTTTGTCATGAAATAATAGAGAATACTCTCAAAAAAACTAAGGCATTGTCGATTTTTGCCAGGTGCGTGAAATCAATCCGCCACAAATGAATAAATCAGCATGTTGCGAACCTGTTTATCAAAGTATTCTTAGTCATTGATGATGTCACGAATCATGACTGATTATAGTTTTTATAAAATATTTTCACGAAAATGGATTATTTATTATATTAACGTATTCTCATACAACCGCGTCGTCCGAAGAGGGTATATTTATAATGAAAAATATACCCCAACCATGTGATTGATGAAATTTTATTCATTATCTTGACTTTTTTTTAAAAAAAATGTATTATTCTAAGAATAAAAATAGTTAGTTTCGCCGCAGACTGAGCTCTCGCAGCTGACTGAGCTCTCGTAGCATGTGCTACTCGTACATATCACTCCCACTGGGTGCATCGTACCGGATGCGAGCGAGAAAAAACATCGCGCCCGAGGCAATATAAGCGATTTCCGTTGTTTTTATTATGTTTTCACAATTGCAGACAATAAAGGACAATGATTATTTATAATACTTATTCTTAAGACTTTTTTTTGACAAATACAAAATGTTTGTTATATGTAGGATTTATATTAAAAGAGTTATTCAAGAATAATCAAATACTTGAGAATATACCAATATACCCCATCGGCACGGCTAGGTGCATAGGTGCGTTAAATCAGTTTGACTCTTAAATTAATTATTAAATTATTTTTTTAACATTATTATTAAATGGAGTATATTAGAACTGTGGTTTTAATAAAATTATTTCTCGTATCGCATAAAATTGATAGAAAGTTACCAGACTCAATTCGGAATATCTGCGAACTTTTCAATTAAATTGTTGCTAACTATGGACGAAACTCTCTGACTATTAAAACTTAGTTTTGTACATGTCGATTTTTTTTATTGTTTAAATCCCTAACTACCGCCATCGACAAAGTAATATGGAATAATTCGTTATAAAATTAGTCATAATCAGCTTATATTGGGCAAACACGCAACTTAATAAATGGATGCGTGTTCCGACACAGTTTTCATTGCCAAATAATTACTAATACAATATTGTATCGGCGGTCGTAGCAGATTTGATATCGGCCATACCATTGGTCATTAGCCCACATCTTCATTGATTCAATTACGTCGAATTGTTTGCGGTAGAGCAAGTACCACACGTAACCCAGTTACGATGATCATATTGTTTTCCGATTGCAACTGCGAAACGGTCGATTATTTAGATACATATCGACCAGGTCGCGTGTAATTGCGTTAACCCTTTCGACTCGGCTATTGCGAGAGTGGTCATTAACTGAACTTGATTTATAATGCGACTGTCACCGGTTCCATTGTCGACTGGACAATTAATGCACTTATGCTGTTGTGGCCTCCGGCGGTCGTGGAGGGACTGTTGTTGCGAAGATTTCTTATCTTTTATCTTGTTTTTGTAATTTAGATACTGCTATTTTTATTGCGTATCGCCATATAAGCATCTGTATATAAATATAAGATTTTTCATTTTGGCTTCTTCAGAAATTCTTTATTTATCTCCTCAATGTTGGTAAAACGTCCTCAATGTTTTTAATTTTCGGGACTATTTCCGAAAAGGGAAGTCATGTACGTCCAATATAATAATAAGCGTTTGATATGGCTATTCATGTCAAAATATACCAGAAATAAGAGTATTTAAAACTAGAATTTAGCTTCTTAATCACTTAAACGCAGATGTCTCACTGGTGAGTCGCATTTACATTGAATCGCATTACGCTGGCGTTTAAGTGGTTAATATTATTCAATACAAAACAGCTTGTTTTGCATAAACGTGACGTTAAGAATGGATGAAAGTATTTCTATAGCTTCTAGAAAGTTGAATTATTTGATTACAATCATTTGTCATTTTTATTGTCGTGTATTTGTGTACTGTTAAAGGGATTTCTTAAAAAATCCACAGCTTTAATGTCTTGAATACTTTATTTTTATTCTTTCTGTGCGGATTTGGTCCCTTTTGATTAGAAAATCATTTCTCCCACAGTCTTCAGCAATGGAGATATTTAGACCAATGATCTTTGCTTTATTAGAAATGTTCCGTAACTCAGAGATTGTTTTCAAGATGTCTGTTATCTTAGTTCTTACTCGCTGTATCTATATTTCTCAATTGTCTGAACGCTGAAGGTTGTAATTTCAGTCTTCATTTTTAATGCAGTCCTCCCATTCTACTTTAATTCGATGATCTGTTTTAGAGGCTTTTCCATTTCTAACCACGTTAACGACTTACCGGTGAGTCGCATGTTTATTTACTCCTCACACTTGCCTCGCCGGTGAGTGACATATATTAGGTAGGTCAAACTACCTTTTATGCAATTTCTATTGTTTTTGAAGACCTTTGCCCAAAATTGATTTATTCTTCCACATAATGAGTTCTCCACCTTTTCGTGGGACGGGTTCAATCGGATTTGAAATGAAAGTTCACTAAACCTTCCTAGAACGCTCGCTGATATACCGCGATTTTCTATAACAAGTTCGACAGTCCCTCCTATACCGCCCTCTCCTAGCACGTACATTTTCAAGGTCAAATCACCCATTTCGTAAATGTAATGGCGCGAAAAAATGCAACCGCATATAAAATAACACTTAACATTGACATTCAACAAGGTCATTTAAGACATGAAAAACTGATTGATGTATTGATTTCGTACAATTTACAAAATAAAATTAAAAAGCCTTCTTCCCACATTTTGTATGAATGTATTTTTACGTATATAAAAGGACTGACTGTATTGTCCTTTATTATGACATCATCATCATTTGCCAGACACGAAACACTCACTCGCTGAGCGTATGGGATCCCTTTTAGTGTTCATACCGCAGGATCCAAGACGTCAATGTGTGCATTTTTTTGTGAAGAGTTTCCCTCTCTTGGCTATTGCTGGCATTAGACGTGTATGTTTTACCCATTTAGTGTCATCCGATTTTCTTCAGGCAAGTAGGAGTAGGTTAAAATATAATATAGGTATCTGCTTATATCAAGTCAAGTGATTATTAACCTTTTCGTGCGATAGCAATCCTTTCATCACGGGATTGACCTCCTCAAAGAATAAAACCTTTCCGCGAGATAGCCATCGTACTTTACTATGATATAGTAAAACTCCGTGCACTGAATACATCTCATTGCATAAAATGCTAAATAATCTTGTTTCTAATTTATTCTTATTTTGTCCTTATTTTTTTCTTTTTTATTCTTATTTATTATCATTTTATTATTATTTATTCTGATTTTATTCTTATTTTATTATTATTTATTCCTTTTTGTTCTTATTTCTTTTTATTTTTTATTATTTTATTATTATTTATTTTTATTTATCCTTATTTTTTCATTTTTATTCTTATTTATTCTCATTTTATTATTATTTTTTCTCATTTTATTATTATTTATTCTGATTTTTTTCTTTTTTGTTCTTATTTATTCTTATTTGTTTTTATTTTTTCTTATTTATTCTAATTTTATTATTATTTATCCTCATTTTATTATTATTTACTCTTATTTTTTTCTTATTCGTGTTATTATTTAACAGACTTAAATATATACATTCCTTAAATATGCTATGTGGAAAAATATTGATAAATGAATATTTGTATTTGTACTGAATATTTTCGCGGCCCCCGCGAGAAATCCTGCGACCCCCCAGAGGGTCGCGGCCCATAATTTGGGAAGCACTGGGATAGATTATTAGATTAATGATAATTCAGAAAAATTAAACTAACCGTTGCTTATGGTTTTCAACGCATGTGATATTTTTTTTAAAAACAGTATTAATTTTAAAAACACAATTAAAGTTGTTAAGTAGTGTGATATAACTTTTACTGTAAGTCATAGAAAAGTACGTTGAATAATTAAAAAAAAGTAAAGGTGGCATTAAAACTTGTACCGTATAAAACTTTCAAGACTCAATTAATTTTATGAATAATTGGGATATTAATTTCTACTTATATGACAGTATTTAATATATAATAAAATTCCGATTATTTTTTGATCAAACCTTGTACGTACTAAACGAGCTTAACTGCACCGTGTGCATTGTTTGAGCGTTGCCACATTGAATTATACAAATTTGCGGTGCATTCGTTGCATTTTAATCCGATTTACAATATTCGATATTTTCCAACGATCGCAATTTTCCAGCACAATTATCGAGTTTTATCCGTTTTGTGGGTGCGAATGAGGATGGAGGATACGATACGAACGCGTTTCGGATTTCCGGGCTTCGTTATCCGAATTTACAATGTTTAAAGTAGCACAGTGAATATTTTAGAAATAAATAAATATATTTTTTCTATAATGTGATTCGTCAAATCGATACGATTTCTGAGTTTGTTTCGGCATTTGTTCCCGTCGTTTCGTATCGGAAATTGATTTTTATTTTAATATTCAAATACGTTGTTGCCATAAAGAGTTTTCATCCCGCTCTCACTCGACGTGGAAATGGAATCCCGGCATTTAATCACCGGGATTGTAATTCTTTTATATTATTTATTGAGCAATCACTCATTTCGTGATTGATTTATGCGGCGGGGATGATTTAATTTTTTTATTAAGCCCGCAAAACGCTTCGTTGATTGTGTTGTGAAAAAACGGAGCCATTATAAAAACCTAAATCTATGGAAAATGTACGGATTTTTAATAAAAAATACGCATTTGATGTAAATGTTACACATTTGCTCAGTGATTGATTTATCTTCTCTCAATTCTTTTCAACAAAAAAATGATTTTTTTAAATATTCATCGTACTTGGTAACATTTTAAACTAATTTCTCATATATTTTTTTTAATATATACATAGAATAAACGTTGAATAGCGATTTTTTCAAGGTTGTCTTTTGTTACGCAATTTTTTGTGTTAATATGAATATTATTAATCACTTTTTAAGTGCCCTAATATAGGGCTCGTCTACTTTTTAATACACACCACCCACGTTTGTGTCTTTATTAATTTTTAAGTTTCTTTAACGCCCACTGATGCCGCAGTAATTTTACGAAAGTGCTAAATATTTTTTGTTAAATTAATACCAGATTTTTTAGATGCGGGATACGTTCTATTATAAAATTAAAACGGATTTTATACTATCATTATTTTTGATTAATTTATATATTAGATTTTTTGTATTGCAGTCTTAAAATGCGAATTAATTCATTATTTTGGCGTTTCATACATTTTTTTATTATTATTTACGAGGTTTTAATGGATTTATCATAAACTACCGCGTATAAATAATTTATTTTCTAATTGGTGTTTATTTATTCTTTAACCGTGTAAAATAAAAAAACGAGTGTATTTTAATTATTGATACATTCAAAACTAATTAAAAAATGTTAAAAAAACATCATGGAATAAGTTGTCGACCACTGATTTATGTAGTCGTCTAAATTTTTTTTCGATCGAAGATAAAAATTCTCACTGCATCTTATTTACATATTTTATTTTTAACGCTTGTTAAGCCAATATGGTCACTCCTGTGTGACAACTGTTAATTCACCGCATACGCTAGCGACACGTTGGATGCGTTGTGTAAAAATATATTTAGAGGGGAATGTGTTCATTTGATACGTAGGAGTATCTAAGACTTCTCTAGCGGTGAAATAATTCGTCACGACGGCTCGTAAACATCAGCGTCGTCCGAAGGGGGTCTCTCAGGGAACCCAGCATTTCGAGTGAAGATATTGAAAAAAAATTATCATTTTTTTTAAATGCATTATTCTAAGGTGTTATGCTTCATAATTTGATCGCTATTTTGAGCTTACTTTACTCGCAATTGGCGCATCATACCGGATGCGAGCGAGAAAAAACATCGCGCGCGTGGCAACAGCAGAGAATATTATTGTTTTTATTTTTTTTTCGTAATTGTAGACAATAAAGGACAATGATTATTTATAATATTTATTCTTGAGGTTTTTTTAGACTAATGTGACAAGTTTGTTATATATGGAGTTTATATTATAGAGTTATTCTAGTAAATAACAAACTAGGGGTCTCCATCGGTACGGCTGGGTTAAAGAGTTAAGGTCTGTGATTAGATGGATGTAGGCATCTACTTATTTTGTTCATCTTTTTGTCCCCGGCGAAATTTATTTATTTATTTTTCATGAATGCAATGCATGATTGGCATTACAGAATAATCCAGATCGCCAATCACGCATAAAAACATAATAATAACGTGAAAAAAACATATATAACAACAAAGAAAAGGAAATAATTGAAAAATCTCATATAAAATACCTACGAAACGGCTATATTTGACATTGAATAAATCTACATATTCGGCCAAGTGGTTGAGCAAAGTAATAGCTCTGGTTACCGTACCGGAGAGGTTTCACAAGGAGCAACTCACTTTTGTTACAAGAGTGGAGTTTTATGCTGCGCCAACCAACGAAAACTGAAGAAGTCCTTTGCTGAAAATAAAATCGACCTTCTTTTTCTCGAGGTTACATGCCGAAGACGGCCCTGTAATAGCCATGCACTGGGGTATAAACTTGGAGTAGATCAAACTTCCTCATGTAGATATCCACAAAATTTCTTCTTATCTTCTCTAATCTGAAGGGAATTTGGGGGCGTCATAAAGGCGAATTGAAGCAGAGCTTGAATCAGGTCCATATAATGGGATACAGTTCAAATCAGGCTCATCAATATAGCACTCGTAGGCTAAAGGTGCTAAGTATGTGATGAGAATTTCTCAAGACCAGAGCCCAACATTCTTGATGATCTCATACACGCGTCCGATACATGTAAACTAAATTTTCTTATATTTTAAATATTCAAATTTCCAGATAAAATAGTTTTTCCACTACAATGTTCTGATGTTCAATTACTAGACTTTTTCTGCATAGCCATCGCTTATCTTGCTTTTATTATTAGTTGTAGATAACATTAACTATCGAACTGTTTCTACGCGTATTTTAATTTGAAGATGCCCCTCCCTTTGTTCTATCATCAGTTGTTTACCCAGTCTGCATGGGAATTAGGCAGCCACAGCCTAGTAATTTGCAAAGATGGACACGAGCCAGCCCTCCCAAGACACGGATCCTGTACCACCAGTGGTAATTATCCATTAATGCGTGTCTAGGCACAGTGGGGAGACAAGTCTCGTTCCAGGTGTATATTTAGCGACGTTAATTTATTAAAGGCCGGAATGAGGCACTCTCCTGTTTCTGCTCGCTTCGGCTTCCCGACCGGTTTGATTAAATGCGACGCTCTATTCCGCGGCCTACCCCCCCGTGTTCCGTTCCATTATCGGCTCAAACGAGGATTTTCGAATGGTGGATTAGACCCGTTATAGTTTTAATTAAATTTCAACCCTACGGTGTTGTTAGTTGTGAATGTTGACCCGTAAATTAATAATGGGTTCATTTCCCATTAAGGGATTCGGCCTCGTTTCGGTCGCCGTCGATATCGTAATGCGGTGAAATTTTGGACGTGTGGATGCGGTTAATATATACATTATTTTTTTTTGTTTGATCCTGGTGCTATTTTCATATGCAAACTGGTTCAATCTAATTAGATTGCCTCGGCATGGAATATACCCGGTCGCATCGGATAGAGGAGCGGGTTATCTCGATACGACTATCTGGGGGGCACTAATTTTGAATTGAGAAAATGGCTGCAGCTGCTGCGGATGAGGTCACCGCCAAAGGACTGCAGTGCTGCTCCGTGTTTTTATTAAAATTCACCAAAAATCTATAGAAAGTCTTCGTGTCGAGCGCGTGTTTAATTGATTGTGCAGTTAGCGAGTGCAGTGTTTCAATTTGTTTCAGCCTGCTGCTGCGCGTTGCTGCAGACTTTTCGCCAGACTAACTTTACATTGTAACATTCTCAAGTTTATGTGCAAATTTAATTAACGAATTTTCAATAAATCCAGCGTGTAATTATAAAGTTTTGCTAAAGAAGACTTGTAATATGCAGCTGAGAGTTTAATTTTCTTTTAAATTTGCCCTGATTCATGGATATTGTGTTAACAATTAAAGCATAGAAGCCTGTAAAATCCTTCAATGTTATCATAATTCTTGGATTAATAATATTAAAGGGCAGATTTAGTTCTTTTATTACAATAACCATTGTTATAGCGTGTAAGTTACATGTATATTATTTATATAATGTAAGTTAACCGCGACTGAGCTAAGTTATTAGACGGATAGGTTTTATAACACTGTCCTGGGGGTATGTAAGAGGAAGAGACCCTTTATCTCCGCATGTTTTATAAAAATATTTATGTAGGTTGTTTCGCGCGTTGGAGTTAGTTAATTTAATGCCATCTATCCTTCGTTGTATAAATAATTATAAACAAATAATATAAATTTCAATTCAATTGAAATAATTTAAAAAAATATCCAGTGTCGTGGTTTGACACTGGGGGAATATTAATCTGAGAGAGTCGTTCCCCTTGCACCCATCGCAGTTAAATAAATAAATTACATTTCGTCTAGAATTTTAGGGGGTACAATAATTATAGGGCTGGTCCAGGAAATTTGTGTTATTTTTTTTTTGTTTACGTAATGGCCGCGTATTTAATCAAAGACCGATATAATAGTAGTTTTTGTGATTTTACCTATTTTAGCTTAAAAAATGAAAGTTAAATTAAGAAATTTTAAGTAAAATTTGTCACCGCATCTAATTTTAACACTTAATCGGCCGGAAACTTTATTATAGGCTATTCAGGGCCTGATCGACATAGTCCGGTAACATATTTATAGACTTTTCTAAGCGCAATCTTTATCGGCCGCACATTTGTATGTTTAACCTAGCCAATATAAAATTTTAATACAACTGAAATAATATTAAAATTGAACCAGTGTCGTGGTTTGACACTGGGGGGCGCTTTGGAATCTTTCTAGTATGCCATCCATCCAAATAGTCAAATAAATAAATAATAATATTCCGCGATTAAAATGATTCCATTCTCAACAGGTTTTATACGTCAAATACATCCTTTTGCAAATCGAATTGACCCATTTTCTATTGAAATATCTATTGAATTATCTATCTAATAAAAAAACATTATCGCCGGTCACCGGTGGCCCTCAGGATGCTAAACATGTCAATGAGTAGTTATACATCAGGAGGTTAATATTTTTCGGTCATGTTATTCAAGTAACATGATAACAGAACACTAATGTATCGATCTCAGTTTAGCTTGATTATTTGCTTATTATATTTTTGTAATTCATTTAATAAACTAATTTAATTATAACGCCGAGTAAATTTTATGTTTTAATATTTATTTTTAATCTTGAATAAATTCCTACCGGATCAGAGATAGACGGCTTGAATGTTTGTATTAGGACCTTTAAGATATTAATCTCTGTACACATCGCAATGAATATTTACGTGTGTTAGAAACAGGTCGATATCGCCGTTGTTATTCGCCCCATCACCTCTACATTTATCTTTTAAAGGATGTTTTTTTTTATTTATATTCGAATTTGTTAAAATATTTAAAATAATTTAATGTAATTGAATTTATATTAATTTATAGCTATCGCTTAAAATAGCAAACCAACGTTTTTCCCGGGAAGCATAAATTAGTGGCGCCGCGTCCATTAAAGGAGATAAATTTGCGGATATTTTCCGAAAATGGAATTTTCCATCGCCCCGCCCACTTCGAGAATTTTTCTTCTATTCACAAACACTTATCTTTTTGTTTTATCGCATTTCCTTTGTGAGGCGGACGGGGAGAGGAACGAAGCGAGATAGCGAGTTTCCCGCGGAAAGCTCCACGGAGCTTTTGTCCGGCGCCTTTATTGCATCTAATGGGTGATAAATCGAAGTTCCGTCACGGTTCATTCGATTTGTGTCCAGACCCTTTAATTTAGTTTTTGAACGTCCTTATCTGGCCGCACGACATTTTTTTTGTTGCCTCGCGCAGATTTCCCCCCGTTCCGTTTATAAATATTGCCGATCCAATCGGGATGCTTCGGCGCGGCCGTCTACTCTTCCTGTTCCTCTGGCGCTTCCGACCGAAAATCTAATTTGTGTTCGGCGTTCGATGAAAACCGCTGTCGGAAACCAGCAGCAGCATCCGAGGTGATTTACACAGATTAACCCAGATTCGCATTCAGCGCGATGTCGAAAAAAAATGTAAATCGGAACCTTCGTCCGCAGGACACATTCATCATTTTGTCATTTGGGACATCTCCTGAACTGTGATGCGGAAAGTACGTGCAGACGTATGTGTACGTTGTAAGATTGGCATATGATTTATGCCGAGCGAAAACGCTTTCAATGACCCTTGTCAGCAGAAACGAGACAATTAAACAAATTTTGAATGTGATAGATGGACACGGTCATCATTCACGTTTTGATAACATTCATATATTCAACCTGTAAACCAGCGGTGTCCAACGCGATATACGCGGGCCGAATGCGGCCAGCTAAAGATATTCTGTGATTCAGTTGTAGTTTGAAACTACCTATAGATTTTGCCCTTTAAATCTTTGTCCTTTTAGATACAACGCTCCTGGAATATCATCTAATCTGCACGTGCAGAAAGATACGGACAGAAACTTTCTTTACGTGCAAAGGCTGCTACAGTTAAACCCCCACTAACACTAAAATCGGGACCGTGTAATTTGGAGTCGTGTTAATTTGGAGTCGTGTAATTGGGGGAGTGATGCTAAATCCGGCTGTGTGCATTATAATAGCCATAGCGTGTTGAATACTACAGACCTTTAATGACGTTTGACTGTATGTAGATGCGACCGCGCAGGGGATTTGCGGCGAATATTTCAACTCGGCGCGTAATTCGGGGTAGTGTAATTGGGGATTACACTGTATTGTGTATCTCTTTTAACAATATATTTTCTAAACAAAACAATTAGAAATTCAAAAAGTAACTGCTCGTAATAAAACAAACACTTCCTCCTTTCTGCTGATGCATGTTGCAATAAAATATGCAATTCAAGATATCCTTGCATTTAAAAACTCGTTAAAAAATTACAATAAAATTAACTTGGGCATCGGCTTTTGGCACTTTTCGCACATGTCTGTAGGATTTATAGTGGATTGATTCGATTTGTGGCCAAACAGTCAACCCCCTCCTATAGCGCTCCTTGCTATAGAGCGGCGTGTGCGACAGTCCCTTCTATAGTGCTTCCTTATACATCGCCGTTTTCTACAAAACGATCAATTTTTAAGGGTAAATTACATAGTTCGTAAATATTGCTGTGCAAAATAAAGGTCAATATCGTTGGGTTGATAACAAAATATAACACACGCGGGAACATATCTCATGATTTTGTATAAGCCATATGATTTATATATTTAGGTGGTTTTTCAATACAATTTTATACAGCGTAAATCGAGGTATAAGATGTATGTCAAAAGCTTACAAGAATGTAAAGAATGTTCTTGTTGATCACTTGTCGGCAATTGGGACCTGTAGAAGTTTGAGAAATATTCATTAAGTCAAAAAAAATAATTAACCTAGATTGATTTTAATGGCAATAAGTATTTTTTTGTCAAAAAAAAAACAATTTGGGTAGATTCGTTCATCCATAGAATGGGAAAACTTACATCCGTCAATGCCCAGCCTTTCCTCTCAGACTACACAACCAAATTCCAAACCGCCCAGTTTTTAATAATAACATGATTCCTCAAACTTCCAACCCCTACCCATGATTCGCACCCAAACCCGTTCAACATTACCAATCCCATCCAAAACCTACAGATGCCTCTACGTATAAATAACTGATAGGCGCCTTCGAATTATCCGCCCGCACCTAGGATGATCAATAGACACTCTCAGCAATCTCTCCCATTTTCTGCTCTCGACCAGACAGACGATTCACAGGCCGACAGTTCTGACGAATCACTAGACACAATCGAAACCACGACTGGATGTACCGTAGATGCGATCAAAAGCGATGAAGAAGAAAAGGGGCTCCGCCCAGAATTTTGCACCAAACAAACCATGATTATGATGAGAATGGGAAAATCTAGAGCCCATAAGTTAAATCCAATTTTAGCTATGTTTTTGCATTTGGAAGCTTACCAAATGACGATAGATAAATGGCATGACAAAATAATTTCGAAGGGTCATTTCCACATATAAAGGTTCGTTAAAGATCCCACAAACCATACATACATCTAATTTTATTTTAATTATCCTAAGAAGATCCGTAATATATATTTCAGTTGGACATCTCTGCTTTGAACTTTTTTTTACTATTTTTCCATCAAATAAATGTGCAATATCGATTGAATGTTGTAAAATATGGGTCAAATATTACCTAACGGGGTATTTAATCTTAATTGAATTTAAAAACGCTCATAATTTCTTGTTTATAACACGTAAACGTCGTGCTGCTTGATTTGTGGCCGTTGTTAAAATTTTTCCGGAAATTAATTGCAATTTTTCATGACTTGTGTATAATACGCGATCTTTTCACATTATAATGAGATTATTTATGATCTTATTTGAAGTGGATTTCAATCTGCGCGTGAATGGAAAATATTTGAATAACTTTTTACGCTTTCGATATACGCATCAATCGGGGAGAGAGAAAATCCATCAACGCTTTTCCATTCTTTCGATTTTTATTTTTCGATTCGCCCCGCGAAGCCTTCGGTGTGTGTGATGGATATTGTTATTAACGACGATATTGACGTGACGTCGGTTTTCTTTCATCCAATCTATCGCAGAATTTTTACACAGCATCTGTGTCTGAATCAGAAGTGTTTTGCGACCTCTGACACATAATATAATATAAACTCGTTGAAGATAATCTGATTTATGTGCCTCTAAGATGTACTCTAATATCAAAGCAAATTTTTGCTATTATATTTATTTAAATTAAAATATTCTTTTGTATACAATTATTTTCCATTGCGCTCAGTCTCAGACGCTGCAAAATTCAATTATTCTCGTAATAAAAACTTAAATGGTCGTAAATTGCGTTTATTTACACTTTGTGCGCCACTCTAAATTTGCTTCATCAATTACGAGATGAAAATAATTTATAGCCGACGATTTACATCATAAGATAATTCCATAAATTTTATTTGCGAGAAACGCCGGCTAATAAAATCGCGTAGTTTCGCTAATAAAACTTTCGCTGAATATATGAAAAAAGTTTTCCCAGTCGTAATTCTATTGATGGTTGTTATTTTATAGTTTTAAAGGTTATTGTCTTGGACAATATCGCTATTTATTAATGTAAATCCGTATCGTACGACCAAGTTATCTATTGTTGACGTTCGTGGACAAAGGCGATCCCAACAGTTTCCGTGGCGAGTCCACGCTGAAGCAATTAATATGAAACTTCTCCGTTTGCCGACAGATTTGCAATTTCGTGGAACGTAATCGGAATACGGTAGTATGTCCAGTATTTGATAACATGTAATCTCAATGGAGATGCACAACTCGCGTAGAGATGTATATCTTCAAAATATATGAAAAATGATATTCAGATATTTTTTTAATGTTAAATATTATACATTCTTACCGTTTAATGTTTAAATAAATGTTTGTTTAGGATTTAATCATAAAATAATACTATTCCAAAATTCAATATTATTGTTTTGCAAATATCTTAATAAGAAATCATTGGAGATAGATATTATTACTATATAATTATTAAATTAGTTTAACTCGTGAATTTTCAGCGTATGTTAAAGATGATTATCAGGTTTTCTGTTAGACTGGTGATATATTTAGTTTTTTGTTTGCATCTCTCAGCAGCCAAAGTGTTTAAGTGTATTTCCCAATTTGCCGATGATCGATATATCATCAAGATTAATTGAAAAATACTTGAGATATACGGATGAATTTGAGGGTCTTCCTTTCAAAAATATTTTTAATAAAATTTAATTATTTACTTTATTATTCCAACGTCAATCTTATATTAAAATGTGGATTTCTTGAATGGATAAGTAATCTAACGATTGTGTACCAATCAACATTTTTTTTTATATTTTTACCTATATATTGGGGAGACCCGAAAGAAATTTTCAACTTTTTATGTCAAGACATTGATGAAAATTTCAACAATATCCTGACTTGGAATGCTTGGGGTCTATTTCCATTATAAATATACCCCTTTCGGACGACGGGGTTGGTTTCTAGCCACCGTGACGGTTCAATTAACGAAAGGGATTTTTTTATGATTTTTTTCATATTTATTATATAACAACTATTTCTACTTCTTTTTTGAAATAACTTTCCGGTTTTGAGTCGATATATTCTCGTTCGAGTGGTTTATGTCTTCAGTTATATTCTCGTAAGTGTACTCCATGGATCTGAAGATAAAGAGATCAGAAAGGCCTGGAGAAAATGAAGGATGTGAAAGAACCTCTCAGTTCTTTTTCAACTTCTGATTTTTTTCTTGGGCTATTTTGAGAGCTTTATGGGGGCGTTCATTATCGTAGTGAAGAATTATTCCCTCTCTGTTAAAAAAAAATCAGACGTTTGATATTTATTTTCTCGTTTAATCTTTCTCATTGTTGACAGTAAAAATCTGTAGTAATTGTTTCACCCGGTTTTAATAATTCTTAACGAATTATTCCACTTACATCCCACCAAATGCACAAGAATTTTTCGCAGTGTTAAACCAAGGTTAGGGATCGGAATGTGAGCTTAATTTAGAAGAAAGCCGTTGTCTTTTTCGACTTTTGTTATCGTAAATAATCCATTTTTTATCTTCAGTTACAATTGGTGTAAAAAGGATCGAATTCTTTGTCTTGACAATAAAGAATTGCTTGTGTTTTTAATTTAATTAGTTGTGAATGTGTCTGCACGGAGGACCTTGGTGATTTAAGTCTCTGTGACAATTCTTCGATAGTTAATCATTAAATTTAGAAGATCCTCAAGATTCAGATGCAGCCTTAAGATGTCTATTTCCCGATTTGAACCCTTGAAACCTAAATTGACATCTATGTGGTGTCAGCACTTCTCCATAAATTTATTTAATAGCTTTAGTAGATTTGATGGCATTTAAGCTCTGGTCGAAAAAATATAGCATACAATATCCTGTGTTCTCTTACTCTGGGTTCTAAAACACGCGAATTAATAAGTTTGTCTTTTTTGGCGTTGTCTTGGATCGCTCCTACCTTCGTATGTACTTGTTTGGGATCTTTCCATCGTTTAGCTGAAGATTCTCATTTTTGTGGTTTGGTGGTTTTTGCTTCTGCGCTCTCGTCAGCGCCCAGGAATTTCCCCTTTATATGTGGAATAGGGGTTTCAACCAGCCTCTTCTTTACCATTCCCTTAATTGCTGTGGCCTGTTTCTCACCACACTCAAGTTCTCTCTCTTCGAATATCGTCGCATCCCGGAACTGTCATTCGCTGAATCGGCTTTTCCATACCAGCCGAGTCTGCTCTCACTTATCTTGTCCTGTGATTTGTGCCACCTTTAAACTCCTTCGTATGCTTTGGATCATATCCTTCAAATTATTCTAAACTTTGTTGTATGATTTTGTTTCTGCGTTTTGCTCAGCGCCCATGACTTATTATTTTTTTATTATTACTATTTCTCTTATTAACACGTTCCGCGCCGAGTTTTGCGTTGGGCCGGTTGATTTCGCGAAAAAAAATAGCAAAAGTTAAGTACTTCAGTTAAATCGATGTAACTCTTATACCATTTAAGTTACGTCAATAAATTTTTGGTTGTGTTCAGAAAGGTTATCTCTATGTAAAAAAAAAATTGTTCAAAACTTCTCAAAGTGTGGTCTGCGTATCAATGAAATACAAATGATTTTGGTTTAACATCAACGCCAATGATGATTAACGCTTCCCCCGTACTTCTACGTTTGCCCGCAAGGACGCGTTTTCGAGTCCCCCGGATCGCAACGTGTTAAAGTATATTGTATAATCTGAAGTTTTTGATTTATTAAATCGCATTAAAAGGGTAGATAAGAATCATTATCTAATATAAGAATTCAACGAATTGAATGAAAGGGCAAGGAGTCGTCTACCGTCTACCTCGGATTGAATTAAACCGAGCAAAATTTAAAACGTAGCCAATCTCCAGACGGATCTTCCTGGACGACAGCAATAGCTCAGCCAGCGTACCAAATCGCAGTCGTAATTTCTAAATTAAAACTCGTAAACGGATTACACGTCTCCGATATCCCCAGGGAGGCTGTAGAAAATTTCGTCGCGTCTTTAAAGTTAAAAATATATATAAATATATAAAGAAAGTTTCACGGGGATGATTAAGCCCAGGCCAGACTATAAATCTAATTACCGGCGAGAGAATGCCGGAGTTGTGCAACCAGGGGCTTCGTTCGTCCGGAGTTGCCTTGGGTAGCCAACTCGTCCCTTGTAAGGATTCCCGAGGTTATAGTTTAGGATTGTGAAATGTGAGATTTAAACCATTCGTTTTATGCACTTCGTCGGCGGCGATGCATCGACTACCTGCGAATGCACACGTCGGAAATAATTGACAGCGACACCAAAATGTAACTTGAATAGTTTAGCTATGGGGGAATTCAAGTCGATATCTGTAAGATCATAAATTAACCTAAAGGACGTACGCATTTTTATTATTTTTTATTTTACCCCCCTTTAGTACACCCCTGTAATTTATTATTCAATTGGTTTAAATAAATTATTTATAGGCTGGTGAACTTTACTTTCGACAACAAAATGATTCGAAAACAATTAATTTAAATGAGAATATTTACCTCAATGAAAAGATTTTTCATTAATTAAATAATTCCCAGAATTATTTGTTGAATATATTATTTTATATTTTAATTGAATAAAAATATATGTGGAAATGGACTGGACACGTCCAAAATAAACCATATCAGCAATGATCATTCTTATCACGCAGACCATATACCGGTCAACCGGCAGGAGTCGTTCCGCGTCGGCCATATATGGCGCTACGCCGTCAGCGGCGCATCCTGTCTCCATCTCTGCCGATGCCAATAATCGCCCCACGGCGATTCATCATTTTGACGAGGAACCCGTTAAATTGGAGCCGAGATTAAAGCCCTTTTATCCGTCGGCCGAAAAATAAGTCACCTCGGATGCTTCAGCCGTCGCGCGTTTACATTGCTAATTGGCAATCTATTCAGCCTACCCCGGAGCACTTCACATCAAATAAACATAAATCTGAACGACTATCGTTACAGGCTGCCAAAGGCTTTCACGCCCCTCGGGCTCACTGAGACATTACAGTATAATTAAACGTGTAATCCTTTAAAAAATATGTAAGCGACGAACCGTCAAATTTTGCGTTAAATCAATACATTACGCAATCTTGGATGTGAAGCGAGAAGCAACAGGGCGGAAATGGACCAATTAATTTAAAGGAAAAGGGTTCGGATTCTTGTATATGGCCCCTACATGATGCAATCTACGGCGGCCGCCACGTAGATGTAAACGCTAGGAAAATTTGTCAACTCTATTAATGCGGATTTTTCCGGTAATTTATGATAAATTTATTATTTCCGGTAAATTTGATTTTATGGGAGGATAATTTATTTTTTCAAAGGGCATTGATTTTTATATCGAGCAGCAATGTATTACATATTTACGGAATTTTAATTGTAAAAAAAGGCGCTCTAGAAGGGAGTATTATAACACACGCTATATAAAACAGCTCTATAGCAGGGAGCGCTTTATTATGGTCTAATTTATTGGATTTTCATCATTTTTTTTAGTGTCCGGAAATTTAGTATTTTTTTTTTACAATCAAGAGCTATTTTAGAGCCATTTTAATGAATTAAAATCATAGTATTATTTTAATTGTATTATCTAAAACGTAAAACAGAATTGATTTCAATTTTTTGATTTTTTTTTGTGTAATGCTTAACCCTTTATAGGGCAAAGGCTAAAATTGGTTAATATATTAACCAGTCTCTTTAAGGTCTATATTTCCAAGACCGCCCATAGAAATGTCAACCTTAGTACTGTAATATGTTGTCGAGAACGCTTTTTGGTTAATTTATTGTTATTGACAATAAGTATTTTAAAATGTTATAGTTGAAATTAAAATTCCAAAATAAATAATTTGCCCTATAAAAAATTGTAGATTGCACGGCGAGTGATCGGTTTTAGGATTAACGCAGGGGCAGCTCGTCCATATACACTACGGAAGTGCAGCACCCACAAGAAAATTGAGTAAAAATATTTAATATACACGTGTCTATTGATTATGCCGGTGTAGGTCAGTGCCTACACAGGCAATGCAGCGCTGCCGGAGTGTATCGGATGGATGAGGGCCGGTAGCGGAGTGCGGGAGGGGGGGGGGGGCTCATCGTGATTCAGTGCGGTTGTATTTATCTACAGCTTATTCTCTAGGCCACGTGCCGCTTGTCGCTTATATTATTATTGATAATATCATTTAGTATACTTTTTTATTTTTAATATACCGCAGCTAAATATTTCACCTTCGAGTCAATGGATTCATGTTAAATTGGGTCTATCAACGTCGTCTTTTATTATTTTTTTTAAATATTTATTGGCATCTTATCTCTTGAGATTTCAAATTTTAACTTTAACCCTTTATAGGGCAAAAGCTAAATATGGTTAATATTTTAACCAGTCGCTTTAAGGTCTATATTTTTCCATGAGCGCCCATAGAAATGTCAACCTTAGTAACGTAAAATATTGTTAAAAAAGTTCTTTGGTTAATTTATTGTTATTGGCAATAAGTATTGTCAATAACAATAAAAAATAAAAATCCAAAATAATTAATTTGCCCTATAAAGGGTTAAGCCTCCCATAACCATATCTACACAAGTCTCCAACTTTTCTAATCGTGTTCTTTTTCTCAAAAATAACTTGAGCTGCATCCATTTTGAGATTAGTAATGACAATATGTTTTAATAATTGATGCAAAAAAAAATATTGTATCTGAGCTTTAAAAAATATAGAGATTGAAATGAAAAAAATGGGGGATCGGCGACGTTTTGTCAGAGACACTGATGGCTCTTTCCAATTATCTTATTGATTTTAATTAATACACAATTGAAGTGGGTAGAAATTACTGTAGATTTTTGATAAATTTAACGTAAAAATATTCCATTTTCAGTTTATTCTCTTTACATTTTCATATTCGAGTAAAATTCGCATCAATTACTATGGCAAATATTGCGGGCGGGCCCGGCGGCCAAGTGAACGTCCACACTGTTTACCTAATTATTTCTTCAAGATTTTCATCTAATGCAAAGTTGGCGCGCTGTTTAAAATTAAACCATTTAAAAAGGTTCGCAGGGAGTATACTTTTTATCCGGGGAAGAGAGGCGGGGTGGCTTCGGCCGGGTTCTCTCCGCGAGTTTCTCATTGTGCAAACTTTTAAAACAAACAATTGTTTTTCTTCTTTGCTCCGGGAAGGTGGCCGCTGCCGTCTCCGGACCCCGAAGGTGGGCGGCGGGCTTAATCAAAATGTTTTTATTAGTTTTCCACAAGAGAAAGTTTAACGATCATTTTCTTGGGCGAGCTTCCTCCGCGCACAACTCGTACACTTCGGTTTCCTTTTGCCATCAATCCAATTTTCATTCGCTACTGCTAATCGAGACGGGACGAGAAGATAAACTTATGACAGTAGCCATACATACCTATGAAAACCGACATTTTTTCATGTCTCTATTAATATATAGCAATTTATGCTTTTTATAAAGACGTATCATCCAAATTTAAGGATAATACGACTAAATAACGCCACTGTTGTAAACAACGATATATCGACGTTTGGCAGCCAACGGGTTAACCCTTCGAATGCTGAACAACGATATATCGTATTCACATGATTTATCCGATTTTTAATATATTTTTTTTTCTGTTTTCAGGTAATTCTTCTGATTGATTATATTTATGCGAAACAATGCGTAATCGGTGAGTTTTATTGGTAATTATTTTACTCAAATCCAAAAATACCAATATTTTCATTCCATGATTCCGTTTCGTATGCCCTAATATAAATAAATATTATTTTGGAGGCGTATTTGAATCTTTGTCCCGTTTTTATTCTTTGTATTTTCCGGAGCATGTTAGCAATCCATTCCTTTCACGTCAACACCAGACTTATCCCGCCAATTTTCTTATGCCCTCAAACACATTCGATATTTTATCGGGCGGGGCAATTAATTTTCGGAAAATTAACGCGACGTATCTCGAGGGCCGCTCGTATTATTGCGGATCGAATGTCGTTTTATCAATGACATTTTGCAGAGGACATTGCCGTATGATAGATGGTATTGGAAGGCGATCGGTTGTATCATCCGATGTCACGGATCGTTGCTCCACTCTTTTCCAGACACCGGAATGCTTCTGAATTTTTGCACGCTCCACTGTATCGTGTTTCTGCCAAATTTAATATTGTTTCTATCTATTTTTAGATCCATTTCCGATAATCGATCGATACTCTTGGCTGCGTCCTTGTTTAATATTCAATCTGCTTTGGCTCCAAACAGTTACAATGAATAATTTAGCAGCACACTGCTCTGGAAACTTTTTACTCGAACTGTATTTTTAATCGACCGTTTTTAACAACGCAATTTTCAACTGTAAAAAATTACTAGTTCTCTAGTATTATTAGAAAAAATATCAAATTTGTTAAACGATCCGTCACGACGGCTCGAAACCAATGGGGATCCGAACCCAACTCTGCCCGATGGGATCTTTTTTGTACGAAAATATACCCCAAACGTGTCACTCGCTCTCGGCACATCGTGCGAGCGAGAAAAAAACATCGCCCGTGTGGCAACAGCAGCGAATATTAATGTTATTTTTTTTTGCGCAATTGCACAAAATAAAGGACAATGGCTATTTAAAATATTAATTCTCTAGACTTTTTTTTAGACAAACACTAATGTTTGTGACATGTTTATATTAAAACAGTTATTCGAGAAAAATAAAAACCTGAGTTACCCGATATACGCCATCGGCACGGCTATGGATTTATTCTATCAACTGTATTAATTATTAATATATACCGTCAACCGGAAAATTCATATTATTACGTATTCACATTCAAAATCCCCTCGGCATTTCCCTAAATAAAATCGATCGATATTTGAAATATAAATAATTCAACATTTGCGTGTATTTTTTTTTTTAGATTTTCCTCTTGTGTCGTCAATCCGAGTATTGCGCATTCGAATAAATGAAAAACCGAAGCACCCGTTGCAAATTCTCATGTATCTTCTTCTCAACGCGGGGGACAATCTTTCACGGATTTTCTTGCTTCCGCGGAGTTAACGAAAGAAAAGCGAGTCGAATTTGTTAACCTCCACTGGCTCTAAGCCAATTGAAATTGGAATTTCACACCGTTTTAACGACTCAATTCGTTTTTCGTACAATGCAAAAAACACTTATGCCAGGCTCGAATATATAAAGGAAACAACAAAAGCGGAGCCTGCGATAAAAAAACGGCCGTTAGAGGAAATTTCTCTTCCGGGATGCAAAATAGGTCAGCGACTTTTCGATTCCTGTGCCCGACACAAGAATCGTGTTTTGAAAAGACTTTTCAACTTTTATTAAATGAAAATGTACGGACCGCTGAATAATGTAATATTTTGCGGCGGATCGATTTTTCCGGGAAATATAATTAAAATAATTGGATCACTCTAGTTCAGCTTACGGCAATTTAAGTATCTTTAATTTTATGTACATGTTCGGATCTTAACTATAGACCCAGATCTGACCGTTCGTGACGTAGGCAATGGTTGCCTATGCAAGCTTTGTGCTCTTCGGCTGAATTTTCACGTACCATATGCTGGTCCGACCGTGGTTCAGTGGCCCCAGGCAATGCAGTTTTGCACCTACAATGATTATACCACCCGGCACATTCAACTCTAGCAATATGTCACCGGAGAATGTTTGTTTTCGTGTCACTGGCTTTCATTCTGACAAAAATAGCGGCCGCAGTCGCGCTCGTCTGTTTGCCTCTCTTTGTTTCGCGGCCGGCTGGACTTGCAGCTTTTTGTTATGGCGGATCTGGTCATCTGGCCAGACCCGCCGTAGCTCGTAAAATGTTTGGCTTTGCATTACGAGCTGTCCCTTGCGCTCATACATGAAGAATTTGCTGTTTTTGCGGTCATGCTGTGAGTCCTCCGCATGCATTGTCTGTGTATATTGCGTTATGACCACCTCACCGCCGTCTTTCAATACTTCCCGCTGATGCATGCGCTACTGCATTTAGCATTCTCTCAACTTTTTATTCTCATTCAAAGATTTTACATGTTGACTTAAAAAAATCTATCCCGTCTATATCTGCAAATATAGACCAATAGATGGTATAGAAACAATACCAAATTTCTTATTAAATAATCCTTTTTCACATATATCTTTCGTCGTTTTTTAATAGTATTTCTATTGATAAATGTTTTATTTCTTAATTTTTCTTTTTATTCTATACATATTTTGTTAATAAAGAGATAATTTTTATTCATCATTTAGTGTTTTATTATCATAAGTTTCTTCTGGGGCGGCTCGTCCTTAGGGGCAGCCGGGGCACTGCCCCACACATATTTCTCCGAATAAAAAAATAATAATTAGCAGAAGTCGATTCGAGTGTTGTCGCGTGCCGGTATTAGACGTGGTGGCGATGGCGGTTGGGCACAA
>JAGXCT010035594.1:0-15056 GCA_022495035.1 Philopotamus ludificatus | reverse complement strand
CCAGGTGGCAAAGACCCGCCCCAGGGTTATAAGGCCACTGTTTAGTTTAGTTAAAAGTATGCCAACAGATTGGTATTTTTAATCGTAGCTTTGACGCAAATGAGTTTTGTTCTTTGTCAGTCAGTGAAAAAGGGGATTGTTCCGTATTAACATATACTGAAAGTCGCTTTTCGTTTGCTGCATAAAACTCTCTTTAGGGCAGGTCTGTATATGCCCTGTCGGTCTATATTTTATACCCAATTCGAAAAATAAACGTTTTTCGACTATATTTTGCATTTCTCTTTTTTGAAATTCGGATATCATCATCAACTGATCTTTTATAAATCCCATAATTCGATCAATAGCCAATTTAAAATTTTCAAACACTCGTGCGACCGTGTTTCACACACTTTAGGATAAGGGGCTCAAATACATTTTCCATATATTTTGTGAAAAATACTATTATTTAATGATATTTTTAAAAAAGTTGATAATTCTTATTATATTCTTGGTTCGACCTCATTGTACTAAACATTTATACAGTTTATATTTTTTTTTTAAAAGGTAGGGGGGCTCTTCAACCTCATCATGTCCCACCTGTTTTTAAAGTCACGAGCCGTCTCTAAGTTTCTTACATGTTTTGCACAACATTTTTATATTGTAGTTGGCCCGTTGTAAAAAAAGATTGCTGACCCCTGCCCTAAATCGTATTTATTTATTTTTATAGATTAATTATTAACCTTTTGCGGTCAGTGGCGTGCCAACAGTGTCTAGTGCTTGTATCCAGCACTTCCATTTAGACCTCTATGCCCCCCCTCAACAACAAACAAATCATTTTATGAAAAATAATCAGTCTTGTGAATATCTATTCCTCAATTTTCCCCTTCTTGGTGCCTGTATGCGCACATAATCCTCCGGCGCCTGTGTGCGCCGCACAATCTGGCAATATGGACGGCGCGCCCCTGGCCACGGTCCAAGTCATTTACAGTGAATCTATTAAATAATGTTTATGGTAAAAAATAAATAAAAAATTGTACAATAAATGAAAAAACTTGATGGATATACTGCAAGTTATATTTATTACGTGTTGGATGTATTGTTACAAAAATTAGTTCTTTTCCCTGGAGTATCACGATCCGAGCACACCATACGGTCCTTGCACTCTCATATATATTATGGAGATTTTCATCTAACCGTGGTCCGATCGGTTGTCGATAAACGTCCAGATAAGGTCTCATCGGTAGCACTAAACTTCCCAATAAGTTGCGTCATCAACTCTTGGTGAAATTTTATATGTTTTAGGGGATGTTGTCCTTCCCCTTCCTCGCATTCTTTGTATGAAATAAAAGTACTGATAATTTAGGTTTCAAGCCTCAAATATAGATTTCCTCAATCATTTTAACATCTTGACGATTATAATTCGTATGGCTTTTACTTTGCCACTCTTGTATTACTTGTCTTCTTCTCTTACGAGTATTGTAATGATTCTCGTATCGCGTCAGAATAACACAGGCGTATCTCTTTTTTCTGTTTCTTTTTCGCACAACAATTTATTTTGGTTTTTTTTTATACCTTGGGCACAATTTTTTTGTTTACTGTTATCGTGCCAGTGAAGTAAGAATTCCTCTTTAAAAGTTCCTCAGCAAACTTTGGATTTTATAAAATTCGTCGGAGAACATATGGGAACCTTTTATTTCTGGAGTCACATGTTGTAGATTATAGATGTAAAACTATTCTTTTACACCTGGAACTTAAATAATTCCCATACTGTGAGCTATAAAAATAAACTTCGGTGATTTCCTTCTAATCGCGTAAACTATTTTTATTATAGTTTTAGGAAAAAGTGTCCAGTTCTAATGACAGTGGATCTGCCAGTAAAAAAACCAATGGACCGCCAATGGTTAAGACTAGCCTGTATGGTCGACTCGTTATCGTTCTATGATTTGATTTTATGAAACGCAATATTCGATATAACATTTAACTCATTCAGCGATTTTGTCTTCATCTCTTCTATGTTGGCAAAAGTCATCGTTTCATCAGTTTTCGCGAATAGAAAGAGTAACGAGGCGTCATAAAAGGCGTCCATTTTTCATACAAATGAAAAATCACAAAAAATTACGTTAAATATATTTACAAAATATCCATATGTAATTAAATTATATAAAAAAATATCAGTGTAAAAAATAATTGCTTTTGAAACACATTTCACAATATACTGTCCATAAATTTCGTAAGCGTATATATTTAAATAAACAAATACGCGACTGATAAAGATCGCGCTTAGAAGAGCCTATAAATATGCTACCGGCCTATGGTGATCGGAACCAGCGTAGCCTATAAATCGGCTTCCGGCCGATTAAGTGTTAAGAAACCAGATAAGTTGCCGTTTTGTTCGATTTTTAACACCGCCACAGAATGCTTAACAATGTTACTCATTGATTTAAAAAAAAAAATAACAATTGACTTAGAAGATAGATATATAAATAACTATGTAATACATCACAAATTCTAGCGTTAAATAATGTAAACTTGAATTGTATACGTATTTTCAGGGCCTAAAATCAATATTTTATTTGAAACCAGGCGAATTTTAAATATCCTAATGGTTATGAAATAATATAATAATATTTTTAGTTAAAATTGAGCGTTATATTAATTTTAAATGGTTAAATAAATACGGTATTTAATTATGTATTTATATAGGACTGAATTTTCATTTATCTTGCCATAGAAATAAATATATAAAAATAAATAGAAATGCATTATTTAAATCGATAATTACTTATACATATATATTTAATAACATATTATCCGGTTTTCTTTTTGTGTAATATTACTTTTTTTTAATCTTTCCATGTTGTGGGAGAGCATCGAATTTCATTGAGAAAAAAAAAACAATATTTCATTAGCGACACTAGACCTTCCTCTCTCCAAAAAACATGTTGACTCGGTTTCATCAATTTGTCATATTTTCTATATAAGACGTTTCGGCGTAGGTGTAATGTTTTCCCCGTATTTTCCGGAAAACATGATATTGTTGAAGCGGGTGGTATATCGAGACATTTTCTTTTCACCCCATGTCGCATGCCTTTTTCGTTCGACGCCAACTGATGGGTCGCGTGCCGCTCGTGGCCCCCGCCGTCGCACACGATGAATTATAGAGGCCGTGACGAATATGCACGCGCGTTAAATATTTAATTCGCATCGTAGTGCCGAAAATCGGTGGAAATGCCCTTTGGTGACATTTTAATATCGCGTAAATTTAATAAACGCGGCGGATCCTGCCCGGTGCGGCTTTTCCTTTCGGTGTATTCAAATAATCTATTTAACGTATGTGACAGGGGTGGGCTCTACATATTGACCCTTGCCGCGTAATAATACTTTGGGGGGCTTAGAAGCCGCACCTTAGGCGTATTAGGTATGCGGCGGCATATTTTTAAAAATGTGATTTTATCGGAGCCCATCTTATAAAATCTTTATTAAATGAAGCCTTTTCGTAAATTCATTTATTAGGTCACCCATAAGTAATTCGTTTTTTGGGGTAGATTTTGAAAAAATAAAATAAGTTAATTTAATCGACTATATATTCCCCACCATGTCAATCCAATCATTCCTAAAGAAAATAATCAACCGTTTTTTTTTTTTTGGAAAAAAAGCTAAAAGGTTTGCTTCAACACAATTACAGGAATTGTATTATTTAACATCAATACGATTTTGCGGGATTTGAAATAATTGATAATCTGAATAAGCAATGAACATTCTTGTTCCGAATCTTCTTGTTTTTGTCTCGATCCTCCAAAACCAGGTTTCCAGGCCATATGTAAGAATTGAGAATACCAGACTCTGCACTAAACGTTTTTTGTCTTTTTTGATAAATTATCGATACTTTGGCATTCCATTTTAACAATCCCTATTCGCCTTTTTATTTCTGGCTCACAATTTTCGATACTCGTAAGATACTTAGTAGAAAATAATTAGATCATTATTTTCTATTAAGCTTTTAATCTAGTATATAATCCAAATAACATAATATTAAAACGATTTACATGTACATAGAACAACAATTTAATTAATTAGAGATTTTAGTTGATAATATTTCAAAAATCTATTCACAAATACTGTCAACCCTCTTATAACGTTTACTTTAAATCGTTGTTTTCTACAAAATTCTAATATTTTAAAGGTAAATTTAATTATTTCCTAAATCTATAATACATTGCCTAGCGAAATTAAGGTCAATGCTCTATTGTTGACAAGGAATTTTGTAAAAAGTAGCGATTTAGAGGAAACGCTATAGGAGGGTCGCCTGTTTTACATTTCGTAGGAAATTTGATTTGACGGATCAAACGATATTTATTATGCACAATAAAAAATATATGCATTTAGACCAGTGATTCTTAACCGGGGGTGCAGGAAGGTATATCCGGGGGTGCGGGGCAGCTCTAACAAAATACACCTATCCCTCGCTTAACACGATACTCGCTTAACACGGTTTCAGTTTTGTTGATTAAAAAATTTTTTTTCGATTAAATCTTGCTTTGTAGACGTGCGCACTGAATTTGAAAACTGCGGGAATTTCCAAGAATAACGGTTAGGGTATATCTGGACGACAACTGTCCATTTTAAATGTAAAAAAAAATGGTACACCTGAAATAAATATCTTTTTTCTATGTTCATAATGTTTCAATAAATTTGCAGTTCTATCTACCTATTTCTTTAATATTAAAAAAAAGAACGTATCCGCTCTTTTTAATACATTTGTCTCGCTTAACACGGTTCGTTTAACACGGTGATCTAGCAGAACCTATCTTCCGTGTTAAGCGAGGTATGGGTGTAATTATTTTTGTGATATTTGAAAACTACTCGAATTTTTTGTAATGTACATATTTTTTTAAATTAAAAAATCAATACCCAATTTTTAATGGTGGAGACCTATTTTCAGATTCAATTTATCTATTTCAGTGTAGCTCACTCAAAAGGTTAAGAACCACTGATTTAGACAGAAACAAATTATCCGATGCAACACATTTCATGGTAGTCCATACATTTCGTGAGCTTATGTATTTAAATAAACAAATGTTCGGTCGATACAGTTTAAAAAGCGCTCAGAAAAGCATATAAATAGGTTACCGGCCCATGGTGATCGGATCCATAGCCTATAATTCGGTTTCCGGCCGATTAAGTGTTAAAATTGGATCTCGTGACACATTTTACCTCGGTTGGTAGATTTTTGTCCAACATTTGATATGAAATTCTAAAAATGGTTGTGAACCGTTATTTTTGTTATGGTTTTCGGTTACGGTTGAATTAAAAAATATTAATCGGTTCAGTTCCGGGGAAAATAATTAGATATTATTTAACACATGTGTTGCTGGGACTCCTAAAACCACCATTGATTTTTTTTTATAAATGAGGTTGTTCTATTTTATTTTCCTCCTAAAATTCAAAAATATGTTTTTTTTCTAATCTTCGTATATGATTAAAGTTATTTAATAGATCTATTGAAATAGAGAATCTTGTGCATCTCTAATGCTAATTCCTTGCTTCTTAAAAAATCCTCTACGTCGTCTTTCTTTTCATCGAGCGTATTGCAATTGAGAAATTTGTGGATAAAAAACTTTTCTAAAAATTATAATTTGTTGCAAATATTTTTAATATTTTGAGATGTGTCTCGAGTACAGTTTTTTCTTAAACTTAGTTGCATTCCTGTTGTTTAATGATTAAATCATTAAAAATGAATAAAACCGATATAACCAATATTTTTTTTCGGTTCGGTTTCACTTCAATTCCGATCAAAATAACGGTTTTTTACGGTTTTCGGTTCAGTTCCGTCTCGAAGCGCTGATTATACCTGAGAGGTACATCACTTTTTCACAGTAATTTTTATAAACTGAAATAAGTAAATCTAGTTTATAGATAATCTAGGTAGATAAGTAGATCAAGACACAGCCACATTATGGATAGAGACTTACAGTATTTATTGTATTCATCGGTTTTTTTTCGGGTCCCTTGAAAAACAACGAATCAAGGTTCCATTGTATTTATCTTGTAATATTTGGCTTTTATGCATGTTAGGCGAGTATATATATAATCTCTTCCATCCTTCATCATTAGATACCTCCATAAAAAAATGAGCAGCAAAGTAAACTGCGCCATATTAAACATTATGTCATCAAGCGTACAACAGCGTTACGCATGTATCAATAAAGATAATGTGATAAACTGAAGCTATGTCTATTATACGGACGAAGCACAGGTGGTGGCGCTCATCAAAGCTTTATTACCCATTCCAGCGCCTCTCAACCCATATTTTCCCGTATTAATTTGTCAAAAAAATTCAATACGCCGCCGATTGACGCTCCGACGTCTTCCGGAAAAGTTTTTTTCCAACCGTTTCGTTCCCGGGCAGGTGGTGTCGAGCACACGTCTACCCTGTTTGTGTTTCTTGGCGCTAGTTTGACGCTTTTCCGCGCCGCTCTCTCGCTGTTGTCATTTATCTTGTGCTGAAACTTTGTTGTTTTCTCCCACTTTTACTCTGGCCGGATAATTTCCCGAGCTCCCGTGCCTGCGGTACTATATCCACGCCATCCCCAGTTAATATTGCAAGTTTAATTTCGACGTCATTACACCGACGCCAGATGCCAGACGCCGGTTTACTAACTTACTTTTGTTCCTTACATTATTGTTCGTGCTGCGTTTGAAGCGTCTGATTCGGTTGTTCACACGGCGCGAAAAACTTTAATTAATTCCGGATATCTATACTCAAACGCCGTGTCTGAAGCAAAGGGAATTTAATCGAAAACGCATCAAATCTAAAACAACCTGTTTCCATTGCGCAATATTTTATTTTTCTTATTTTGACGATTGAAAGGAGGAATTGAATTTTCCGCATCGCGGACAAGGACTGCATTGTACGTAATTCTCTTGGTCCATGAGATTTTGAGTATGCGCCACCATATTGAATACCTCGATGTCCTTGTTTGTTCCTCTTCGACGATCACTGCCGCAGATTTCAATTGAGATTCTTATGACGCGTGTCATTCAAGCTAACGTTTTTCGGTACATACTTCTATCATTTACTCATATTATACATAGATATATTATTTACTCAATTATCTAATTACCAACTTTTTTGTCCTTGGTTTTTTGTACACTATCGCAAATTTGACCAAATATAGAGATAATGATTCTATTATTATTGACATTGTTATTCCTAATAACTATAATCTTTGAATAAACAAAATTAGAAAAATATATTTATTTCTACTACATGTGTGGTCACTGATAATAATCACAATCGAAATCACTCAATTATAATATGTATTGTAAAATATGATTGCTATTAAAAAAATATATATGAGATCATGGCATATATCAGTGATGGCCAACTTCACAAGTTTAAATTCCGTAAACTATTACTACGGATTTTACCTTTTTTTTCGTCGTGAAGCGATTAAATATCATTATTGTTATTATTTTTTTATATGATCTATTAATCCTCTTTGCCTCATTTCTGAGGAACGTGACCATGTACATGATTCCCCTTATAGAGGACCATGGACATGGTTTTCATGGGAATATATAGTGCGTTTTTTTTTATAGTGAATAGATTTTTTTGTGAGATGAAGGTCATCAGCCTCCACTCCACCCATCTGTTGACCAGCGTCACTTAGAACTCTTCGTCACCCATTCGATTACTATCATGATTGTCAAGTTAACCACTACTGAGCGCAGATAAAAAACATTGTAAAGTCTAAAAAATTAAACAAGTTGTCTAGCCTTATTCTTCCATTTAATAATGTATTTTGGTGGGAAAAAACAGCACGTCTATATAAACTGCGGAGCTGCAGCACCCCCAAGCAAATTGAGAAAAAATATATTTTATATATTTGCGCTTCCGGCGTCGTTTATTAGATGGATGCGGGCCGGTAGCAGAGTGCGGGGGGGGCTCGACGCTAAGCGCCGTGTCGCGCTGCGACTCAGTGCAGTCATACTCACAGCTTCTTTGAGCCATATGTCGCCTGTCACTTATTTTATTATTTAATATTTTTATCTCACATTATTTTTTATATATTTTTTAATAAAATACAACCGAAATATATTTTTTCAATTTTTAATATTCCGCAGCACCCCAAAATATATTACCCATGGGCCGCCATTGGTTTAGCAAAAAGTATGAGTTTTTCCTTCAATTCTCTTTGGCAAATTAAAACGAACTGCCTTGTATCTCTTGATTTGTTTAGTTGAATTGAATAAAATGTAGTTTTTTACTATATTTACGATATCATATATTTTGGTAAATTTTTACATAGCCCTTGGAAGCATTCCCCTGTCTTTTAGTCAAATCTGGAAGTTTTTTCTGTAAATTTTCGAACGACCAAAGCGATCGTGGATTTAGTTTATATCCAGATCCTTGAATATTTTTTTTTAAATACAACTTTCAAGTATGTCTTATTCATTAAACTAACTAATGGCAATGCCATGTGTTACTTAAGAAGCGTAAATTGCTTCCTTGAGTGAGCATTAGTTTCCTTAAGTAAGGATTAAATACTTCATAGTATTGTTATGTTAATCACCGAGTCAAGGGATACACTTAGTATAGTTTAGATTTAATCATTATATATTTACGTTAATTTAATTCAGATTATTGCGTCAATGGTTGTACTATTACTTTTATCTAACCCTCGTGGATCTAATTCCTCACGTCTTCTTTTGTACCAAATTGTATGCTAGTTGCATTGTGTGTGTTTTTTGCAAGCATTGCGCCTGTGGGCTATCAGGGGCAATGCAGGCCGTTATCCTCCCCCAACCCTGTTCCTTCGCCCCTTCAAAACACTCCTTGTTCCCCAACAGCCAGACCCTCTACCCTACACCTCTCCCCCTGCCCCCGCTCCCCGGCTCCTTTAACTTGGGAATAAAGTACTAATCAATACAATTGTTGGCACACGGCCGCGTGCTGTATTTTGGTGCTTTCCACTATTCCGTACATACAATAGCACAATAAAACTGTGGCTCGGGGCCGGTGTCACTGCACCGACGACCTCGCTCCGTTCGAAAACACTATAAATTTCTGCATCATTACAACTAATGTACATTTGCTAATTCCCTTTGCACCCACGGTTTTGGCAAATGCCGATTTCCTGCACTGCATAAAAAAAATGTATCAATTTCCGCTAACCGGCGTCGAACGCCAAAAATTAATCTAAACGGGATATGAAGCGACTATTTTTATTAATTGAATAATGCGTCATGTATTATTTATTATCGCCGAATCAGGGTCATTATACATATATTGTAAATATTTTTTTATAAAAAATGATAATATTTAAAATAACACATGACAAATGTCGAATGACGCGAAAACACGTGGCCCGCCCTTACGCGATGATTGTTATCGACGCGAATTACGTGTTCATTGGTGTTAAAGTCTTAATACAGTAATATAATTGCGCCATTTCATAAAGCAATAATAGTTTTATAGTTGAGAATTTATTAATTCAAATAAAAAAATAAAAAAAAACTAGAGCAAATTATCATGCAAAAAATACAGTAAACATAAGAAAGTCAGAAAGATATTATTAAACTTATTTATCATGACGGCTCGAAAACAACCGCGTCATCCGAAGGGGGTCTCTCAAAGACCCCATGCATTTCAAGTCAAAATATTGCTGAATTCTGTGAAAATATATTTTTTGTAAATGGGCTATTCTTAGCATTGAAATAGTTATGCTTCATAATTTCGTCAATATTTAGATCTTTTAACTAGTCAATGTGACGCTACTATTTTTTTTTTGCAATTGCCGACAATAAAGGACAATGATATTTATTCTTTAGACTTTTTTAGACAAATACAAAAAGGTTTATGACATCTTTCCGCTCTGTCCATTTTTAGTCGAATCCAAAGGTTACTCTCATTATATATATTATTAGTTAATTAGGTTAGCTAGGTATTAGGTAACCGATCCGTCACGACGGTTCGAAACCAACGCCGCTGGCCGATGGGGTATATTTTGTATGATAATAGACCCCAAAAATTTGAAGATTCGATAAATTCTTCGACAATAAAGATCTAATTTTGAATTTTCATACTAGTTGATGCGACACGGAGGTGACGTGCGCACAGAGCGACGGTCGGATCGGAGCATGTTATTTCTCGCTTATATCCGGTACGGAGCGATTAAAAATATCACACCCGTGCCATTGTAAAACCATATTATTGTTTTTATTTTTTTTTTGCAATTGCGGACAATATAGTTTAATGATGATTTATAATATTTATTTTTTAGACATTTTTAGACAAATGAAAAGAGATGTAGGATTTATATTAAAAGAGTTATTCGGGAAAAATAAACAAACTTTGGGTCCCCAAAAGACCCCTTCGGCACGGCTAGGTTAAAGAAGTATGGGGGAAGCAAGCTGGACGGTTTTTGTCGATGTCGATCAATTAGTGGAATTAACCCTTCGAATGCAGAACGACAATGAAATTTTAACAGCGATTAGTATTGAGGGCAGAGGTTAATCGTTTAGAAAAAAAATCTCAATGCTCTTTTGCATCAGGGGTGTTAAACCTTTTTATTATGTACATAATTTGGTGAAAAAAAAATCGTATTTTTTATAATTTTGCTGCCAGTAATACAATGTTAAAATTTTTTATTATGTTGCATCTGACGTATCTTGACGTTAGTGGCCATATTTGGTGCTTACTTTATTGTTAGCTGTCGAAAAGCTTTCACGTGTTTTCAGCGATTTTTTACTCGTGGAAAAATATTAAAATGTGGATGGGAATTTTTGGGTATAAACAACATAGTTGCATCTGAAAAAATGCTGATACATGTGTATGATGCATTTTGCGCATATTTTGAACATAATTTGTGCAATAAGTATTCGAATTTAATAATCATGCATTGCGACCACACAATGCATCTATTGTTCGCCGAATTTCACATTTCGTATCGATTCATCGCACAATTGCAAATTTCTATTTAATTGAACGACCTTTGCGTTGCGATTAAATGGCCATCGGATTCAGCGACATTGACAACTGCTTCTTAATCTCGATCGCGTGTTTCTCTATATTGTTCACCTTGACGACGAATCACGTGTTTATCCGCAAAACACAATAATACATTGAAGTGAAGAAGAAAAAATCGGCGAAATTAGCAATTTTCAGAGATACTTAATATTTTTTTCAGCAGTCATTATTTATTCGAAATATGATTTATGGCTCAGTACTACGGAGTAAATGACACGCGAAATTTGGGTCGGCTGTTTCTTTTTGAAAAGGATATTCCAGCCGAGTCCTTGCGCGAGCGAGACGCAGGATTCGCGCTGCATAGTCAAATTGCAAACGTTCGCTCCGTCCCTGTCGTCCGGGGGAGGCCCCGCTCGCCATAAATATGACGGGCGATTGCAAGGCTTCTACTTTATTCAGAGTTGTTTCATAATTTTGGCTCCAATCCAGTTTTTGTATTAGATGATAAAAATGAAGCCATTTCGCACTGCACAAGCATTAATGTTTACTGCCGGCGTTTAACCCATTTTATCATTTGCGACATACAACCGAACATATCTTCGGCGATAAATATTTGGCATTCAGACTGTTTGTTGGACAGACGATACCGGCGGTTCCGCCACGGAACGGATTAACCGTACATATATAATTCATGTGGTATTTGCGATTTAATTACAAGTTGTCGTAATTTCATTTCGTATCAAATTAAAGTTATCAAATGCGGGAATGTCGTCATTACGCGAACACACAGCCTTTGGTATACGCGGTTTCGCCATTAACCTGCGATGAAATTAAATTTACCTTGGTACATTCCATAAATTCGACGTCTCGAACGGGCTGTGCGCGTGAGTGTGTATGTATTCCTCAATTATGAGGGGTGAATTTATTGATTGCGATAATTAATCAAGTGTCATGGGAATTTACTAGTACATCCAGTCCTTGTTTAACACGAGAACATCTTGTAATGTAAATTCGTAGAACGTACAAAATTATAGATTTAAAATTTGCTTGGTCGATGACAGATGTGTGTCTAGAATGAGGTGTGATATCATATACGGATTTATGACATCCATTAACTCGAATATGTCTCTAGAGAGATTTCGCTTCTCAAAGTATTAATATTTGCTATACTGTGTATTAAAAATTGTTCTATACCTTGGTATTTATCAATCGACACCTTCTTCGGGTGCCTTGTCCGTTTTCGGACGTAGGCGATCTACATGTTTTTAATTTTTCTCTATATAATGGTCTGTTTTTGGCCATGCGCGATTAATTCTGGACCTCCCGAGGAACTCCCACCACTGCCTTCTAAAATCTATATAATCCATAGAGATACCTCAGAGCTTAGACATTAGTTTAAGATATGTTGAATATCCTGAACACTTCGATAGCGTACACTAAACCCTTCTATAACGCTCATTGATAAACCGCGGTTTTCTATATCGAGTTCGACGGTCCCTTCTAAAACACACCCTCCTAAAGCGTAAATTTTGAACGTATCACAAGCGCGTTAGCATATTTAAAATAGATAAAAATCCATGGAATTCGTTTAATCTACAAAATAAAATTAAAAATCCCTTTCCCCAAATTTTGTATAAGTATCTTGGCTTCTATAACATGGTGCCGATTTCTTCGTTATGGAAGGCCTGACTGTAGTCGAATAATCTGTAATCCCCAGGTCGGCTCGGCCAATTCCGCCGCTTTATTTGGTTATTCCTTAGTTACGTTATCTTTTTTTTAATAAAATATATATAAAATATAGGAATACGAATTTATTAAAAACTTGCGATCTACATGTTTTTACTTTTTCTCTATATAATGGTCTGCTTTTAGCCGGCTCGATTAATTCTGGAGCTCCCGAGGAACTCCCACCACTGCCTTCTAAAATCTATATAATCTATAGATATACCCCAGAGCTTAGAGATTAGTTTAAGATACGTTGCCATCTAAGAAAACAATTACCCTTCGGGATAGAAAGCAATGCCCGTAGCGTGCTGAAATCTAATATGAAGTCAATATCCTAAACACCTCGATAGCATACACAAACCCTTCTATAACACTCATTGTTATACCGTTCAATTTACAAAATTAAATCAAAAGGCCCTTTCCCCAAATTTTGTATGAGTGTCTTGGCTTCTATAACGTGATCCCGATTTCTTCGTTATAAGAGGGCTAACTGTAGTCGAATAATCTGCAATCCCCGGGTCGGCTCGGCCGATTTACGTATACATACTTTGTTTTTTTTTAATAAAATATATATAAAATATAGGAATACGAATTTATTATAAGTCAATTGCCTAGCTACGACAGGTCTTTTTTACCTACCACCGTTTATCTTCCACTTTTTGAATCTCGATGGTCGAAAAATCGCTTCTAAACCCTTTCCACTCTATCCACTTTTAGTCGAATCTATGAGTTATTCTCATTATACGTTTTTTACTTTTTTATTAAAAGAGATATTCATTGGGAATATGGATAAGAAGCATCTATAGGGTTTGATCTAATATCTGATTTCAAAAAAGACATTATTTTTTTAAAATCAAATTAAAAACACCGAGTTCAAGTTTTTTGCTAAAAAATCTTTTGGGTCAATACTTTTTTTGGTGAATGTTCGATACAAGACTAGAGAAATAGATATTGTCTCTGCAATCTTCTATCGAGATCATGAGAGCTTTCAGCATTTTTATTTAGTTGTATCGTCCTTATTGTTCCTAAAGTTTTAGCAATTGACGATTGTCTTTTGCATTTTTTTTCAGCAAATAAAAGATATCAATCTTTAATGTAAATAAATTCGTAATATAAGACATTCAGTGTTATTAATAATAAATATTTATATATAATATAAATATAATAATGCAATAAGCCAGAATTCCTGACGGTTTCCTAGAAAATACTTAAATAGAGTACTGAAGTTAACACATGTCTGAACATCGAATATCTATTCCATATATAAATACCATGTCATACGAGTAACTTAATCGTGTATTTTTATTCTTTCATAAGATTAAATTCCTTCGGGATTTACTGTATTTGAAGTCACGTCCTGATTTTACACACTTCACCGAGGAACTAGTTAAAAGTTTGAGAAATAAACCTAGTGAAACACAGGCGCTAGAGAATAGCAGCTACTACAATCGCTTCGCTTTCGCGATTTTAATGCTCGAAAGCTCACTCGGCTCGGCGTAGTCTAGAATTTTGATTATGAAACCGAATATATTCGCGGAATATTGTGATTATAGCTCCACGGCTGTGGTGTACTTAGATCGACAGAATTAATTCGCATATCGGCCAAATTGCGAATGTCACGGAATATAGGTTGACGCCATTATTTTTTTTTTATTCAGCGTCGAAAATTACTTTTGCCTCGGTGGCACATTTTTTTCATTCTTTAAGGGATATCCCTCATCCGTCTTCATTCTTCTAAATTATGAGAAATAGTGCGGTCATGTGCCACCATTTTTCTTTCAAATCTTATATCACCGGAGGATTATACGACCTATCTCATTTTTGCACGAGACTTCGTTTCATTAAATATTAACGTCGCGCAAGTTAAGTTTGCGAAACTGTCCGACGCTCCTCTCCTCGTCGTCGACGTTTTAACTTTGTCGAAGGGACGCGGATTTACTACTCGGCGCATTGTGATATTAAATTTTATTATCGGTTGAAAATTTTTATTTTGTATTATCGCGAGTCAATTACTCGGCCGTCGTTTCTAGGTTCCGGACATTTTCCGCGTTCGTCGGAAAGAAGTAGCTCGGAATTGAAAGAGAGCCCGTGCTTTTGTTCTATGGTTTTTCCTTCTTATTTTCCTCGCCAATCGTTAGAGGAGTGTGATGTTCCAGGCGGATTTTCCGGATCGGCGTTTGCAAATTGGCTTTTTTCGTTTTGCAGTACGTTTTGTTTCCATTTTCGCTTGACGACGTTTATATTTTTGTTCTTATTAAGTCACATCATCGACACACATCTACGACTATCTCAAAATAATATTAGAATAATTTTAAATCATTTATCGTGTTAACCATTTGACCGCTGAACTACGATATATCGTTGTTTTTTTGTACCGGCA
>JAGXCT010035593.1:6553-25145 GCA_022495035.1 Philopotamus ludificatus | reverse complement strand
CTCTTTCTAGTCCAATAAAGGCTTAATACTGCTTTGCATGGTATTCTCCAATGAATTATTTTAATTAATTTTAAGTAATCAAATCGTTTGTTTGGTCAATTCAGTGTTAAATTATTTAATTAATTATCTAAAAAAATAACCCTTCTGCTACGAAAATATTTTGTTCGCAAATTACTTATGCAAATGATGGCAGATTAATTTTTCTTCTCTGAAATTTTAATTTTCCGTATCGCCAAGTCATAATGATGAGGTCACATTTTGTCATTTTACGAACGAATGCCCACTGTTCCATCACCGTCAAGATTAATTAGGGCCTGAAGATGAAAGGGGTGGAGTTACAATCCGCTGAAACGAATTTCGGCCTTAATTATTTGATTAAATTTAAACGAAACTCATTCAGTTGATGGTGTCTGACGCCGGCCCGGGATAAAGTTTGAGTAAATATTTCACAATACTATAATGTCCTTAGGTAATATTATGGCATCCTCGAGACATGCCGTAATTATTCAATTAAATGGCGTCTTATTCGAAATAAAATCTCGCGCTATAATAACATGATAATATTCACAACGTTGCCTATTAAACGCTCTTTATAAATATTCGGAAAGATGATTGATTAACGATCCACTCTCCGGGGGTTTTCTACAAAGAGATCAAAATCTCCAACGTTCTCGACACTTATTCCCTTCCTCTGCATACTTTGTGAAAAAAAAAACTCCATCTGTTTTGCATCATTCAAATCAATCACGTCGCCAGAAATAAATCAACGCCTCTCAAAATATTTCAATCAAAAAATAATAAAATTTTCGACCGAATTTATCTCGGCAACCTCTCTCTTGACAAATGAACGTGTGAAGTAGATTGATGCTTTGTGATTTTTTTTACTCCGCACTTTTTTCTATGTTATTTCTGTCTTCAATGAAAAAAATGTGAACGGAATACGATAGAAGTTGAAAAAAAATTCTCGGTCATAAATGTGTAAGGGTTGTGTGACGAAATACATAACAAGGTTTATTAGGGAAGCTAATCCACCCTCACCTATGCCCGGCAACACCTCTATGGAGCATTAGACGGGCAAATTCAATTTTGGATGCAAGCTTGGGCTTTTCTGGGTCAAATTTAGTTTCAGATCCTATTGACCCATATATTTTAGAGTCGGAGAGGAAATGAGAAAACTGACGCGGGCCGCTGCGAATTTGATCTATTTTTACTTGGCAATAAATATTTTTTTTGGTATACCATTCTATCTATATGCAAATGTTAATAGCGGCATATTACAGTGTTTTCTTCACAGAAAATGTTATTTTAATACATTAAATAGCCCATTAAAAAGAAAATAATATTAAACCTGATTTTTTATGATAAAATATACTATGATGCCTGAAAATATGTATAATTAACACAATACTCTTATCGTAATAAATACATATAAAATAACAGTGTATATTTCGCTCATATTTTATTTAAAATATAAAAAAATAAGGTGAGGCAAAACCTCTGTTAAAAGTGTGTAGGAAATACTAAACATAAAAATATAATAAATCTAATGAGGCCAGAAGAGAACAATAACAAAAATATGAATGTGATGCTATGGATTTTCTGGACTATTGTACAAAGCAAAAGAGTGAAAACTCACAGTAAAGGCGATAAAGAGAGATGGCTTCGAAATACTCATTTATAGAATCTACAGTTAGATTGTTTAAATTACAGATGTTGATGGATTGTGTCGGTCTTTAATGGTATCAAAGGTGGTACGCAAGTATATAGACCGAGAGCTTACAAAACAGTTAAGAAGCGAAAGCTCGTCTGTTCCGGTCATTTGATTTGACATTCTAAAATAAATAACTATTACAACCCATCATTTAGGAAAAGATTTAGGATTCAAATTAAACGGATAGTCAATCAAAATTATGTTTTAAGAATTTCCCCAACTTTTTCATTTCATATTCCGAATATATCTGAAATATCCGAAAAATTTCCCGGCAAAAAATCAATAAAGCTTTTTGGTTTTCTATCAATCTCTTTCAATCTATTTTCATCGTGGCGCATGGGTAGAAAATTCTTGAATTTTTCATGCTCCTAATGCATAATGCATAATAGACAATATATTTTTTTTTATGTATAAAAAAATAAATCATAGTATTGAAACTAAAATAATATAAATAATACACTGAAACTATATAAATATTTTCAATTAATTTTCACATAAAATATCTATTATAATATGCAAAATTTAAATAAAAAGAGAGTTAGAATATTAGGGGGATCCAGAATAGATGTTCGACTGTTTATTAAAATGTATTATCAATTGATATCTTTGATTTTCTGATGCCTATTTTAAAAATCATTAATAGCTTTTTATAAAATTCTCTGGGTTTTTCATCAAAATGCCAAGGAATTGACAATTTTATCTGATTTACTGTTTTTTTTTGTATTTCTTAAAATGCTTTAGACAGAAGGAGCTAGAATTTTTAGAAAAAAAGTACTAGACCAGGAGGATGTTGGCGTGTTGCAGAATTATTAGAATAATACTGCACTTAAGATTTATTCAACAATTGAAATTAAATTATTTCTCTTGCATCCCACTTTACATTATTTATTATAACATTTTTTGGATGCAATCAGGGTTTCGGATTTGGTATTGCTTTGTCTAGGGGTTAACCACTGTTTTATCTTCGTAATGTTTGAGTAGAGGTACCATTTCTAATCTCCTGTAAATAAATCTGAAAGAAAATAGCAGTATTGCTCTTTTTCTTACTATAATCTGCATATGTTAAGACGATCAATCATGAAGCGATCAAATAATTCTTGCAGAACCTAAACAACTTGTCTTGGAATTTTTCCTAATTTTTTACGACATTTTGAGTAGTAGACGCCGTTATTCTTTGATATTTCGTCATAGTGATAGTTGGCTTTGCTTTGATTTAAGACTACGAAGTCACTTTATTCACTTGAATACGCTGTCTGCTTTCAGGCTTATTTTCAAATCCATATTTCCGGGATTTTTTTTTAAAACAACGTTGACATTTTCTGACATCCAATATGTCACCATAAATAGCATAAATATTTCTCGTGGCTTCACTGGCATTTTTTTTCACATGAAACTGCATCAGTATGCAACTCCGCAAATGTTGTTCTGACGGACACATTTCTCCCATCATCCCATTGTGAAAAGGAATATTTATTTTATATCAAAACAATATTTGAATACTGTTTTTAAAAATGTTAATATACTTTTTTTTCAGGATGATTTCAGAAATATTACAATAATTCTAGTACCCCTAATAGTATTAATATTTAGTATTGACAATTAAGCTTTATTTAATCAATTTTAAAAATATTAAATTTAATTTTAAAAAAAGCATTAATGCTTTGAGGGAATTTAACCCCCAAACCCCGGTTTTTGATTACAAAATAATTTATTTTCCGTAAAGTCAAGGGGTTTATTTATCAACATCAACCCCCGCAGCAATTATACTTGATATTATGGCGTCGTTAGTTCTGATTATTAATTCGAATTCTTCGTCAACCGAATACACGGCCGCAGGAAATGATGATGACCACCGTGTTCGGGGGCTACCCGCCCCGCTTAATATTCCTGAAAACAATTATTTACGAGTTGTATTCAAATTATTTTACTGCCGTGCCGGGGTAGCGGTGTCCCTGTCCCCGTATCGATCCGCCGTATTTCAACGGGTTAAATTTTGACCGGGGGGACCGATAACGATTCGGCTAACCGTAAACCGCAATTGCAAAAATGGCGGAATGTCACGGTTAATATTTTCGTTTTTGGCAAACATGCGAAACTGGGCTGGGACACGCATTGTGTTACCGCGAATAGAATTGCAAATGCCTTTTCGGGGTGTATAAAAAGAATTTTTTTACAGAAAAATATTGTGTATATAGAATATATTTTTTTCGGCAAAATATAAAAAAAAATCTGCCGCGTTTGTACATTTAGGCATTTTGCAGAATCGCAGACGATGTCAGCACAACGTTGATTTGATTTTTCTTTTTGTATAATATTAATTCGGAGCGTTAGCAGCATCAGGTGTAATGTACATATAATATAAATATATTATAAAAACACTCTAAATAATATATTTAATCACGGAAAGTGTCAACTCTAATTTTGTTTCAATTAACCCTTAAATTTTTTATTAGCATTTTTTAATTTACCATTTGGACCACTTGCATTCAAACTAAAATAAAAGGCATTATTTTTTGTATATTTTTAGAAACCTAATAAAACACAATATTATAAAGTAAAAAGTGTAATTTTTCAATATATTTTAGCATCTAAATGTATATAAAACAGAACTACCCTCAAAATTTACTATTAGCATATGGAAAGCTACGACTAAATATTGTATTGTTATAGTCCATATAATTGTTGTATTTAAGGCGCATTGGTAAATTAAAAAAAATAGGTTTTTGTATTAATTGTTGAGACAAATAACTAAAACTATTATCCATTCAATCAATTTTTAAATATGGCTAATTTTTTTGTGAACCACAATATTAATATAAGATTTTTTCAGGTAGGCAATCTAAACGTTATAGAAAATATGGGATGTAGTTAAAAATAATATATGTTGTATCTATATTAACCAATCTGTTACGGCGGCTCAGAACCAATCGCATCGTCCGAAGAGGGTCTATTTATAATGAAAAAAGACCCTGAGCATTTCAGATTTAAAAATGTATTATTCTAAGAATAAAAAAAGGTATTCTTGCGTAAATGACCCACGAATTCAGCGATGTCCTGCCTCCGACTGAGGACACGTGTCACTAGTACGGTTTCACTCGCACTCGCACATCGTACTGGATGCGAGCAAAAAAAAAAATATCGCGCCATTGTAACAGAAGCGAATATTGTTGTTTTTTTTGCAATTAATAATATTTATTTTTTAGACTTTTTAGACAAAAACATAAAGTTTGTGACATATCGGATTTATATTAAAAGATTTAACGAGAAAAATTATAAAAAATTGGGTTTTCAAATAGACTCCATCGGCACGGCTAGGTTAAAAATATAATTAATATAATTTTAATAAAAATATAAAAACCTTTTCGGTTATTCTAAAATCAAAATCTGTCTAAATTATATTTGTACATAAGCTTATGTATAAATATTAATTTTAAATAAAATTTATTACTCAGAAAACTAGTATTAATTAAAGAATACCAAACGAATCAAAATACTAAAACAACCGATACAAATTAATAGTAAAATTCGAACAAAATTCTATTACTAATCTGATTTTTTTAAATTCAAATATCTCTTTTTTCATCAGTAGAACTTATTTATTATGTGAAGGAACATCCTTAAATGACCTAGTTTAGATACTTTTGCTCCCTGTTCTTTTTACTAAGGTACCTTCCTTTGAAAAGGTCCTTACCGCGATGAAAGGATTGCTATTAAGCAACAAGCTTATTGCTTGCTGTGTCTCATCATGCCGGAGCCTTCAGAGAAGTAGGAAACGAATACATACTATGACAAACCACCGCATACCAAGACGGGTAGGGCCTCGCGGTATGGAGGAGAAAGGTCATCATGCCATTGTGAGACCCTGACTCTCTTTGGCTCGACCACTATTAAAAAGTCAAATAAGATTCATACACTCAGCGAGTGAGTGTCTCGTGGTCCGCAAATGAAAAATAGTTGCGGTAAAAACATTCAAAAAACTTGTTACGATTATTTCTTGGTTATTTTTTGGATGAAATCATTACCTTACGTTTACTCCATTATTATTACAATCATATAATATAACTACAAATGTATTACATTTAGCTGATAAGTAATTATTCTACTTCAGATAAACATCTCAAATATGTTTGACTATATGAAATAAGCTTTGAAACGTATCTCCCTCGTAAAGCTTTGACTAGATTGGAATTTCAGCGCTTGCAATTACATGCATTTTCATTAAACTCAAACTGAAACGTATGAAATGACATAGTAACTTACCTACTCTCTAATCTTATTATTTTATTATTCAGTCCTTAGATAGAAGATTAATTCTCAAACATATTCTCAATGTTAGTGTATAAGCATCGTTATTATTTGCGTGATTCTGCCTTATTAGACTTTTACTTATTTCATTACGTGGCTTCAGATATAAGGGATTGAAAACTATATTCGTATGTGTGTATATGGATCTAGGATTGAGTCATCCGGGAGCCGGTGACACGGGGACGTAATGCAAAATTAATTATTTACAACTTTACCGGAGTAACCCTCAGCGTTCCGCATCCCAACGTGTCCAATCAAAACGTAATTCAATTAAATAATCATAATTGCAAAGGCGTGTCGACCAGGCTTGCTCCAGGTCCAATTCGACTCAGTCAAAACAATTCTCGGGGAGTGAGTAATTAATTTTGTATACAGGCCCCGTGTCTGGTCTGAGCTTTTGTGAAATAATTCCATGGCCCGCTCCCCCCTGCCGAAACCGCCTCTGGATAAGATTTTCGCACAGTGGCCCCGGGGAATGAATGAACATGTTCCGCTCGATTCATCAACGTGCCAGCACGTGAAAATTTATGCGATCGGCACAGCCATCCTGGCTTCCGGCATCGCTCCAGGAGAAAATTTCCTAAATCATTGTGGAAATATATTAGAAACGATGTTAGCAGATCAAATGCCAAATTGTTGTCCGAATAAATTTGAATTAATTGACATTTATGAGGGTAATGCTGTATTTTGCTGCTTACTTTTATTTGTAATTAAATGACCCATGAATATAGAGCAATGCTCGGCATTTTAATCATTTGCTGAATTTATTAATATTAATGACTTAGTACAAAATTTGGCAGCTGTCAAATGCTGAAGCGTCGCCCTCTTCAGAAGGTAAGCATTTTTTTGCGATAAAAATGTGATGTCCCATCAAAAAGTGTGTTCATCCCGTTTAAAAATCAGTTTATTATTCGAATTTACAGCGTGTAAATCATATTTAAAAAAAAATAATTTGTAAAATAAACTATAATTATGTAGTATTTATCATTTACGCATAAACAGTGAAACTAATTAATAAATGTTTTAGGACAGTATTTCATTTATGTTTAGTTATACAAAAAAATATTTCAAAAAAATTATTTTTGGTTTATTTGCATTAAATAATAAAATATGTAATATGTCCTCGCCTAAGCGATTAATTACCAATATTTCTCGATACAATAGAACCCCGATTATTCGATATGAAGGGAATTGCGAAAGGGTCGGATATTCAAGTATGTCGGTTATTCCGGAATTGCCGGAAATAATTTATTGAACGCAAATAAAATGTGAATTATTTTATTTCGATTAAATGAGAAATTACGCGAAAGTTTTTCATATAAATGTTATTTATCCTATTCCTTAATTCTATTAATCTATTACTTATTCGTTAATATAAAGTAGTTCCTATAGGATACATCATCCTTTTGTTTCAGCGCTTGATGAAAACTAAGCCGTCAGTACGGTTTTATGTATAACCAAATTCTTTTTAATTTTTTTTTTTCATAAATAAAAATTACCGGGCACACAATGAAAAGTAAAGCAATTTTCCTAACAATAGAGTAGGCATCAAATATAGTTAACAATGGCTAAATATGTGACGGACAAGTATACTAATGCAAAAAATACACCTACACAGTCAAATGTAACGGTAATTTAATCCCATCTATCCTTCGTTTAATAAATAATTATTTAAAACAAATAATATAAATTTCAATCCAACTAAAATAATATTAAAATTAATCTGTGTCGTGGTTTAACATTTTGGGGAATATTAGTGTATGAGACTCTTTCCCTTGGATCTTTAGTCTTTAGAATCATTATGGAATCTTAATCAAATCATTACATGAATGAGTGGAATTGGAATCTTTCTGTAATACCATTTATCCATCGAAGTCAATATAAAATAAAACAAATAATTACGGTTCCAAAAAACGACAAGAAATACAAATCCGTGTTATACAAGGTTTGAAGTTTATACAAAAATAATCTTTGCGTTTTAAAAAATATCGAAGATTGTTATTTATATATTAATTAGAAAAAAAATAATAACATACGTCATTCATTCATCATCGCTATAACTAACAATTCTATAATAAATGTTCGACTCCTTTTTAAGATCAGTTGTAAGTTTTCATTATCAGAAGCATATAAAACATCTTCGAAAATAATAGCTGTGGTCAAAGCTGTTTTATTTGCTCTCCAATAAACAGGCACATATGTTTTTTCATATCTTTTTAGTGCTCAAGAGTTTAAATATTAATCAATGAGTAAAAGCTTCATTATGATATATCCGAAATTAGAACATAAAAGACATATTCTTACTTTTGCCACCTTGAATACCTTTGCATGTTTTTAGCTTTTTAATATGTGGATTCGATAGGGCATCTTTTTCATTACAATCTCGTTTCATCCGCATTGAATATCTATTATGGTGTGTAGCCCATATATTTTATTATTTCGGCGAATCCTGAAGTACATTTTTGACAGATTTTAAGTCAGCCTACGCAATCTCTCCTCGAATTTTTACATCCCATCCTCCACTAGCAGAAAAATTGTAAGATTTAATTCGATTATTTAGTTCTTTTTTAATTATCATAAATTCTAAGTGCTCTCCTTTCAATAATGTTTATGTCTATATGTATGTGTTTGTCATTGCAGTCTTCTATTCAAATCATAAGAGCCCTTTCCATCGTTTCTATCATTACTAAGCGCAGTATATTTCTTTCTGATAGGCTTTTATTTTAAATCGTGTTGTAAGAAATATTGCCAAAACTCATCAACTGTGTTATACGAGACCAAAGTGTAATTAGAACTATACATCCAGCAAAATTAAATGAATTTTCATATTATATTACCAAATCCTGTTCGTGTAGAATAATATTTAATAATTTAAAAAATATTAAACTTGTTTATATTGTTGATATAATGCAAAATATCAGATTTTAGAAAGAAAGAAATTCAATTATTCATGAATTGATGCCGACACTGATTGATTTTATCTCGTTTTCTGTCAAATTGTAATTGGTGACAAGAAGAGGGTTTTCTTCCAAAGAAGTATCCGTTTCAACCCCTCGACTATCACCAACAAATAAAGTAACCTACATTGTCTGGTGAGATTTATCTGGAGTGATACATAATAAATTTTTTTAACCACTTGAATATTAAATTAGAAGAGGAGCACATTTTTTTTTTTTAAAAGGAGAATAGGATTCTCAAATTTTATGCTGTAAGTATAATAAAAAAGCATGAAATTAAACTATTACTTTACTTTTTAATACTGGTTCCCTCTATTATATTTATTTATCTTTATTCAGATGAATCTAAATAACGTTTTAACTAATTCTAATTTATTTTTAAGATCGATTTCTGTAGATTTGTTAAAATTAATTAATCTTATTGGAATTTGAACTATTTCGTTATTTGTTGCATAGCAGTAAATCATGGCTATTTTCACTGTGTAATTCCATAAAAACTACAATGTAACACCGCTTTAACGGCACTTGGCAAACAGCATTTTCGCAAGTGTCCCGCTAACAATGAAAAGCCCTGAGTGAAAAACGTGCAATGAAAGCATTAACGAGCCCCGGCATGTTCATCACATATTATTTTCCGATACAAACTACGCTCGATCGGAGATAGTTTTCTTTTCAGAGTGTTTTCAATGGAGATGAAAAAAAATATATACACAGCCGGCCGTAAAACTTCAATATGAACCAAGTTTTGCGTTTCCAGAAAATTTCAAGCCCCGTCAAAGTTTCGCTCTTGTGCAAAAGTTGAATAAACACGAGGCACCACACACCACACGAGATCATTAAACCATGGGACGAGTGGTTGAAATATAAGACCCGGGTATAATGATCGGTCGGGTTCGACGCCGAGTAACGCGAGCCCGACGCCGTTTACATACTCCACCAGTAATTATGCGTGATTAGGGCAATTTACGGGTTAAAACCTTTCCGGATCGTCATTAGAGATTAGGACTATTTGTGCGGTTTAATTATATATTTTTTTTTCAGATTTATTGTCGAGTCATATTTACATGTCACGTTAGGTGCCGGAATGAAATATGACTCATTTCAATATAAGTATTTATTAAATTTCATACAGCATTTTAATTAAATTGATATTTATCGTGAAAAATTTGCATAAATTTAATAACGCCGCTTTAAAATATTCGCTCTAAGATATGCAAGATAACAATTATCTCGTTAATATACGAAAGGTATTCTTGGTTCAATTGCTTTTTCATTATTTTGCCTGTGTTGCCTTCGTTAATTAATTTGAAACGCCTCGCCGTAACAGTATTACCATTATTGAATAATATCCCATGGTAATAATTATAATATATGTAATAAAACTTTGCCGAAAATTAATATTTACCATAACACTTATTAAGCGTAATATTTTGTTATATTTTATGAATCGAGACTCAAAATTAAGTCAATAATAAATTGACTTAACTTTACGTAAAGTTAATTAACACAATTAACCGGTTATGTTGTAGCAAACTCGAGTGTGGTTGTTAGGGTAATGAACCGCGAAGTGTATAAAATAAAATTTTATTCATAAATGAGAAAATTAATATTATTAAAACACAGAAAATGTTTTTTTTCCCTAAAAATATATACATGGTTTTTCTCTTTTTTTATTTAATTATCATTTTATTTAATTTAATTGTGCCGCCCTCATAATCAATCCGATCAAATACATCTTGTTTCAATTTGCACTTTTTCCATTTCCAATTTGCACTTTTTCAATTTGCAATTGTCAAAATTTATCTTGAAAACTTCATCTCCTGAAAGAGAAAGAAAACGTCATCTTTATATGTTTTAATTCCTCTTTAAAATTAGTAATAAGTAATAGTGCTTCATATCCGAAAAGCACCGAGAATAAATACCATAATAATGCTGTTTTTGGCCAAACGATCTAACGGTTATATTTTTTCTATAAAAATAAGCCAACAAATATGAGCCGTGAATTTATTTAAACAGTCAAGAATAAAGTGAGTATCCGGTATCACTCAACAACAAATATGTGATTAACGAAATTTAATATCCAAAGTTCTAGTGCATTTAAAAAGCTAGTGCAGAGAATCCATTCCACATATTTTGTAATAATCCACACCAGAAACGGATTGGTTTCATATTCGGACAATAAAGATAAAAAGTTGATTATTCGATATTTTAGGACTATTAATTGGTACCTAAACATTTTGTCCCTTATTTTTAATACATTCTAAAATTATCTTTCGCTTTGACCCAGTAAAAAAAACCGAGGTTTTTTGACAATTCCTTAATGCTTTTAGGCGGATCGTATTTCACTTATAAGTGAAATGCTTTCTTCATTTCGGTATGTACTTTCACCACTTTTGAACTTTTGAAATTCTCTAGCACTGTCGAGGTTTTAAGATTATAAATATCACAAATAGTCCAGGTAACTTGATTTAATTTTAATTCTTTATTAACCAATGCGTCTTTATGGTATTTAGCTAAAGCATTTTTTTAAAGCAAATAATTTATTTTGCTTGGGAAAAACGTTTATTTATTAAAGAAAATATTGAATACTAATCACTTTTTGTCAGCGTAAAGGCAGTTTTTCAAATCTCTAAAAAAAATCCTTTGTTTTTTTATTGAAAACCTTTTTAAGTTGCGTTTTTCCTTCTTTATCAGTATTCATTTTTTTACCTCTTAGTGTATTCTGTAACAATCTGAAAAGGTGGTTATCCGATGGCGGGAGACATGGTGAATAGAGTGGATGAGTTTAAAGTTCCAATCCAAGCTCCCATATTTTTTCCTTTGTTATTTTTAAGGCTTCGCCTTATCGTGTTAAAAGATCCTTTTTTTATTGACCAAAACGGATCGTTTTTTTTATGAGCTCTTGTTTCATTTTGTCACAATACAACAATATGTTGTTCACAATACAAAGTCACTGTAACGGTCTGACCAGGTCAGGTTCAAGCAATTCATAATTCCAGAAAAATCCCCAAACACACTCAACCACTTTTTTAATGTTAGTAATAGTCGAAGGGTCGGAATAGGTACTCCCCGAAAGAGAGTCATTGTTTATTTCGTACAGGACAGTTGTATAGCACCTACTTCTCATCCCTAATTACAATTCGCCGCAAAAACGGATCGACTTCATACCAAGACAAAAGAGTTCCGGAGATGATACGCCATTGATCAAATGCCGTTTACGTCAATTCACATTTTTACTATTCGACGAAAATGATCCCAAAATCTAGACCTTGAACAGCCATTCTTCAATGATAATTTCTCAATTTTTTGACGAGGATCTAAATACACCATCGCCTTTAAAATATCATCATTTAATTTTTGCAGTCGTCCTTTTCGTGCGATATCTTTGAATTATTACTTTTTTACATTTTTTAAACCATCGATAACACGGTTTTAGTTTCAGAATATTCCCGTAAGTATTGGTATTTTGTTTTCACTGCTTCGTTTGCCTTCATTTCTTGATCGAACAAAAATAGCATACAATGACGTAAATGTGCTTTTTCTATTGTTAGCTTTGGCGTCTTTTCCCCTTGGTTGAAAAAAAAATAAAACTTACAACCTTAACGGGATAACAAAACATGTTATTACGTTTTTTTGTGAGACCGTGTCTCGACAAAAGCCAACTGTGAATGAGCTCATCGATGGTATTTTGATTACTTTTCGGTCCTCCTAATAATTACACTAAATATGAAAATTTCTGCGAATCCTAATAAAATCTCTGTGCAGTTTTCAGAGAATTGTCGTATACGACAAATAGAATTAGTCGTGTATGAACGGGCCGCTTGAATAATTCATGCGGAAGCCTTAATTTGCAATCTTACCTTTTGCATATAAGAAAATTACACGCTTTTACATTTTCACGCGAAGAAAAGCCTTCGGCTTTGGGGCTGTCACGTCACGGCGAATTATGCAAAAATTGCGAAATAATTCGGTCACGTGCCCAGATACCATTGGCTATTTGAGTTCGTTGAGATTTGATTCCGCGCAGTGGTACACAACCTGCGGAAATTGAAAATGTAATATCGCGCGTCGCTCTCAAATAATACCTCAAAACTTTCACGTGTTAATTCCTCGGCGAAAGTTTGGTGAACTAGTGTATTCGTAATTGAATTTGCGACTCATATAAGTCGACTTGTGCAGTTCTTGAACCTCTTGTACGTATTTAAAACTAAGAATATGCATGAAGATTCTTGTAATATATTATGTGAGATTCAAATGCTATATTTAACTTTGCAATGACATATAATATAAAACTGTAAATTTAATCTTTGCTCGTTTTATAATCTTCTAGGACTTTAAAGCTAATGGCGAGGATATGGTTAGAAATTAATGTTTTTCTCCGAAAATTTAGGGATTTAATTTAAGTTTAAACAAATTCAGATCGCCAATAATTTACTTAAGCATTTCAAGCCTTAACAAACTTGAAAAGTTTATTACTTTTCACAACGTTAGCGTGTAGTTCGAAAACTTTCGATCTACGCTAATTGCTTTACTGGCTCTAACAAAAGTCACCGCGCCGTAATTAAATTATGTATACGCTTTAATATTAAATTTTAGCATAAAATATAACATGAACCAAATTTAATATATAATTTTCGCACATATTTGAATATTATAATCGTGTTTGATTTTTTTTTACATATTTTTTTCTACAACTAATATTATAAGTACACATGTTCACACGTGTGAAATATAAATAACCAATTTGTCGGCGTTCAAAGTCGTAAATAAATTCCCTTCACATTGGCCCTCGTAAAAATCACTCTTGTTTTCAGTTTCAATTTGGCCGGGACTCTTCTGATTTTTCAATTTACACCCGATGCCAGAGGGGCAGGTGATGTGCGAAATTTTCGCAGGTGAAATATGGGCGTCGGCCCCGAGCGCCCGGCGCCGCTAATTGCACGCAAAACTTTGGCGCGGTGAAAAATGCGAAAGTTTGGTTACCCCTGAACGGAGCCCGACTAAGCGGCCTGCGACTCTATAGACGCGGGGGTGATTTGGAATTTTCGAAAGAACGTTATTGAGTAATGCTGGATACATTTTCAGCTTTCCCTTTGCGAAAGATTTAGTTATTTTTATTTGAGAAGTAAAAAAATAATAATAATATCATTTTCGTTTAGTCAACACTTATATTACTTATATTATTTTACTTCCCTTATTTATGTGACCAGAAGCATGATTTTCTATTAGGAAGAATATCAAAATAACCTTTATAAAATGGAGTTTACTCTGATATTTTTGGGGGAAATTTATATTTTTCGATGCACGTGCTGAGCAGTTAAATGGACCAGAAGTTGAAAATCTCTCGGGCACGGGCGGGGTCATCAAACTTTTTGGTACCAGAACCAAATCGTCTATAATACAATCAGAAAACTACGATCCCGTATTTTTTTTGTTATTTTTGCTAGTAGTAGTTTAAAAAATCCTGATTTAGCTTAACATTCAGTTGACCGTCTTAGTACCAAATGTTTTTAGGTGCATCAAACTACCTCAACTTATTTAGGAGCTTTCAAATTTATGAATAATCCTCCTCAAGTGTTAAGAATCTTATTTTCTGTAGAAATGGAGATAAATTAAAGACTTTTTTAAATACTTGTGTAAAAAATTTAAAATGTGGACGATTATAATTTATCAGCCTCCGTATTCATCGGTTATAAGTTTTTAATTTTTCTCGATTTACTCTTTTAATATAAATCCTACATGTCACAAACTATTTCTTGTTGTCTAAAAAGTCTAAAGAATAAATATTTTTATAATAAACAATCATTGACCTTTATTGTCTGCAATTGCGGAAAAAAAATAAAAACAACAATATTCGATTCTGTTCCCACGGGTGTGATGTTTTTTCTCGCCCGCATCCGGTACGGTGTGTCAAGTGCGAGTGAAACGTACTAGTGATACGTGGCGCGATAACTCAGCCGTGTCGCAGAATGTGCTCAGCTGCACTCAGCTAGAACCGTCGCGGCTCGAAAATAACTGAGTCGTACGAAGGGGTCTATCATAGACCCCAAGGTATTGATGAATTCTTTATAACTTGGTAGATATTTTGGATTTTTCTACTGATCAATATGACGCGTAAATGACACATACACTCAGCGACGTTCCGCCGCAGACTGACGACACGCCGCCGAGTTCTCGCGGCACGTGTCACTCGTACGTTTGATTCGCACTTGGGACATCATACCGGATGCGAGCGAAAAAACATTGTGCCCGTGGCAACAGACGCGAATATTATTATTTTTATTTACAATTGAGGACCATAAAGGTCAATCATTATTTATAATATTTATTCTTTAGACTTTTTACATAAATACTAAAATGTTTGTGATATGAAGGATTTATATAAAAGGTGTTATTCGAGAAAAATCAATCCAATCAGCAGGCTAGGTTAAGTCAAATGTTGTTTACGTAATATATTTATGACTTTTTCAAGGTTTAATCTTTACTGCTGTACGTGTTTATATTGTTTCGTTTTGATTTACCAGATCATTGTGGATTATTCCTCGCTAATCTCAACTTACCCATATCCTTACCATGCACTCATACAAATTACCTTTTCGATCTGTTTATGCTGTTCATCTCGTAATACATTTACGATTTTTTTTGTTTCGAAAGACATAACCAATGTCCTAATAAAAAAAAAGGCAACGAATTGAGTTTTTCAATCGTTAAAGTTTAATTCAAAGCTTTTTCTTAAAAAAATAATTACCTATTCTTGATACAATATCTTATTAACGAAGTCGGGAATAAATGTGTGGATTCCGAATCTCACTGCGTTATCCATTCATCTCGACACAATCCCCATGAAACATTCACGCTGTTACGTCTTGTATCCTGCAGTTTGTTCGATTCAAATGTCCGAGCATAAAAACATACAAAACGCATTACAACAAAACAACCCTACCCCCCAAAACCCTGTACATACATATGTATATGTATCCATATATGTACATGCATCCTCAGTACCGTTTCCGGCATGCATTATGTATGTCGCCATGTTTCCGGCCGGGTTCGTACTGAACGCATGTCACGCCATTGTTTCAGCTACAACACGTGCAACAATGCTTCGATTTGTATGGCCGGCGTACAGGGCCGACAGAGCCTTAATTTGGTGGGCGCACTCTTGTCCCGGGCAAATGTTGACTTTGGCCGTGTAAACACGCCGTGTTCGTCGAAAGGGTTAATAGCTCCAAATGGCCGGGTGTGGGCAATGGGGTTTGGCAAGGGAGGACCTCTGATATAATTAGGCGAGGCCCTCGCGACAATTGTCCCAGTGTTGCCATAGCTGCCAACTAATTAGCAGTAATATTATAGTGCAAGGCGGAAATGATGACAGTGTTATTCAGATTATTATTTGTCATAAACATCTAAAAAAATAATGTTTTTTCTCTACACCATGGTATGGCGATGGGGATTGTGGCCGTTGTAGGTGTTTCGTCTGGATTTTTGTTGTCATGGTATATACAAAAGATTGATGACAAAGAAGATAAATTGCGTTTAACTTCTTTCAGGAATTTGTCGAGAGAAAATCGAACAATGGATATTGTTTGCTCTATTTTTTAAATATACTCGCTCCAGAGTGGTCTTTGAATATATTTTAAAATGCTATTTTTATGTTATAATCTATAATTTATGAAATTATAATACATATTATCTTAGAGTAAAATTGAAATATTTATATCAGGAGAGAAATTAATATCATGATAATACAATTTTATTACAAGCTTATATTATATAATTTTTCTTATATTATATAATAATGCTTCAACTCCTCAAAAAGCTTAATTGGTTATTATTACAATAGATTTATTTTATGATATCAAATTTAAGACAATAGAATATTCCAGGATGATTAGGATCCTAGCTTATTTACATAAATAGTTAAAATAATAATTATCAGATGAATCCCTAATCAATCTCTTGACAATTTTTAAAAAAAATGGATTAAAATAGATACTCATGACTTTTAACCAATCAGTATGACGCATATATGACAACGCTATCGGCGATATCTCGCCGTAGATAAAACTCCCCCAGTACTTGTTAATGCTACGTTTCACTCGCATTCGGCACATCGTACCAGATACGAGCGAGAAAACATATCGCCCTGACAACAGCGGCGAATATCGTTGATTTTTTTTCGCCATTGCACACAATGATGTTAAGATCAATGATTAGTTAAAATATATATTTTTTATACCGTTTTAGACAAATACATTAAGTTTGTGAAATGTAGGTTTTTTTTATTAAATGAGTTATTGGAGAAAAATCAAACACTTTGGGTCACCAATATCCCTATCGGCACGATTAGGTAATAATTCAAAATCCAATATATTTTGAAAAGGAGTGAAATAATTATTTTTATTAATTTTGAATTACCAATATTCAGGTAAAATATTTAAATGCCTGATGCATTTTACTATTTAATAATATACTTTATTTTGAGAAAAATCCTTTTAGGTGTTATAATTAAAATTTGAATATATTGTTATATAAACCAAATTTTTTTTCATATATTTGATTGTTGATAAATAATATCGATAAATTTTACTGCAGGAAACAGCGTTAAATATTTGAGAAAAGCCTTCAAAATAAATTTTTATTCAATAAAAAATTGCAATTCAGAAAAATCCTTTCGCCTTTTCATCCCCTTTTATTAAATTCTGAACAAAAAAGAGTCTTTCAGCCAGATCTGAAATAACTTTCACAATTAAATGACGCTTTCGAATGTCGGCCATACGTTTCTTCAACTTTTTATTCAACTTTTTTCTCCACCAATATTTTTTTTCACATGTGTTAGGAATAACATGCTTCTTTCTGTTTTTTCGCCAATCACAAGCGTAACACTTTATATTTACCGGTTTGAAATGTGACCCACTTAAATAACGCGCCCTTATTTATTTCGAGCGGGTAGTGAGATTACGGGGGCGGTTTTATTTGCACAATGCCCTGCAGGGTGCGAATTAAGGAATGCGAACAGTAATGGCCACCATCCTCACAATTCCCACACCTGGGTTTCGGCGGGCCTTTCATGAAACTTGAAACAATTGGGCTAGGGGTGGAAGAGCATCGCTTAATGGATGAATGGGTTAAATTACTGACCATAATAAAATACTAAAAAAGCGAAAGGCTCGCACAAACCTTAAAGTTGCATGTTAATTCATTTTTTTTTTAAATTCGTTTTGCGGTGAACTAACTTGATCAATTAAATTTAGCGGTTGTTTTTTTATTCTTGCCAAGTTGTTCAACACCGTCGTATTTGCACTCGATTGTGCAACTTTCGGATTCGGCAAAGTTTGTCGTAAAACTCGTGCAAAAAAATGGAAACTCCAGGGACCAAATGCATTGCAATAAATGTAGGTTTGACCGTTGCAAATTGAAGTTTGTTGCGGTTTCAATTGCGATTCTTCGCGATTTGCTCTATGGTCGACTGGTTCGCAATATTCGATTCTGTAAAATGGTTCCCTGGATTCTTATAATGTGAAATTCAGCTTTTCGTCAATCAAAGTCAGCGGTAGTAAATCGCTTCTCTTATATAACATCATTGTTGTATCGGAAATGCATTGAGATGAAAATCCGA